>MRZZ01000978.1:0-14576 GCA_002025285.1 Acanthamoeba comandoni | reverse complement strand
TGAAAAGTCCAAGGGTGACGTTTGTTACTCGTTTTAAGGATCTCTGATGATGAAGTTCCTCTTCCCTGAGTCTTGTTCTTCTTTCCTCAAACATGCGCCTTTCTTTCTCCAGTGTGCGCCTTTCTTGCTCCAGTTTGAGCCTTTCTTTCTCCAGTTTGAGCCGTTCTTCCTCTTCATCGAATATTTCATCTTCCTCCTCTTCGGTATCTGAGGAATTTTCTAACTCAAAACGCAACTTGCCAAGGTGCTCCTTCATGTGCTTTGGCAGCACGTTGAATGTTGATTTGGAGTCTACCTTACGGTTTTGAATGAAGATGTAGTACCCATCTCCCAAACGCGACCGAGACAGGACAGTGATGTACCCAAAGTTGCCCTCAAGCAAAAGTGTGGTCTGCTCCTCTGGCCCCAGCCCCTGCCTCTGCGCTGGTCCTACGGTCTTGTTGACAAACTCCATATTGGCCTCTACACCTCCATTCCAGCCCAAGTTAATCTTTGCAGGGCGCAGCTCGTTGGGGTTCGGGGCCAGGCACACAACGATATGTTTGTCAGTGTTGTTGATAACAGTCACATAATTAGGCACCAAGGGGTTTAACCTTTCTCGCCATGGAGCAGCTGTGGCTGTTGCCGAGAAATACCCAACTTCACGCATTGCAGAGTCGAGAAGCAAGAAGAAGGCTGGATGGAATATTAATTAACAAAGGTAAGGGAGAGATGAAGAATGCGTGCCGATGTCACATCCTTAAGGCGGCTAACGAACTGACATTGGTCGACACAAAATTATATATCTCTAATTGCTGATTGATTGTAAGATAGAAAATAAATATCTTACTTTATTCTCTGGCATTCATTTATATTTAAGTTTTCTAGACCAATAATGATGTTAGGATTCTTTCCTCTTTGCATACCAAAGTATCTGCTGATTGTGCATACTCTGAATAAGTGATCTATCAAACATGAGACGTCCCTCCTAGATGGGCTTTAGTTCTACACCATCTCTTTACAACAACTATTAAATATATTTTTTTAGCCACTGAACCAATCTATGCTCAAATTTTGCCATACACACACAAACACAAACACACCAAGAGAACATTTTTGAGAATTTTTGCTTTTCACTCTTAACTCACTTTCCACACAATCTCTTGGGGCAGGCCTCCTTTGATTTAAGAACACATTCGGAGCAGCCGCCAGGCACAAGCTGAGACCTGATATCATTCCTGTCCACCTTGAGCAGGCCCTTGAAATTAAATAGTATCTGTTCAAACTTTCTCTTCACCAATGGCGAGGGAGAAGGTGATGGAGAAGGAGAGGGAAAAGGAAGAGTGTCATTCGTTTCCTCTTCAAAACATGGTCCATCCATGCATGAGGCTTCAGGAAGGTCCACAGTGTACACATGAACGCCCTCTTCGCTGGCCTCGAAACTTGGCTCTCCAACAAAGGTCAAGACTGAGGATCCAACAAGGTCCTTTTCTTCCATATTACCACAACTGTCAAAGCTGAAAAAGTTGACCAGCCCGACCTGCTTCGCCTTTTCCATGTTGAATTTTGTTGCAAACTCAAAGAGTAGGCTAGCATTCAATGCAGATTTCCAGAACTTGACATCATCCAACTTTCCCACCAAGCCTTTGCCCACAGTCCATTCGTTACTGAAGTTTATTGTTGTAGGGACCCCATCAATATTGGTTACTGTTGTAGTCCACACTTTCATGAAGCCCTGATACAGTTCAAATGTTCTGCCATTCCTAACAACTGCAAAGTTTATCCACCTACCAGAGGGAGCGTAGATCCCCGTTCTTAGCCAGGTCCTCAAACCATTAACCCAGATACCAATTCTCAGCTGATTCATGATGTCCAGGCCAATGCTGATGAAATGGCTTCTAACAATAAGGTCAGCTCTACTAGGAGTCCACGGAGTCCACAACCAGAAATCGATGGTAAACACTTCCGATGAGATTTCTTCAGAGATGAATTCCAGCTGAAGATAGTTTCCTAAAGCGAAATTAGTCATATCACAGCACCTAGGGCAGCCATCGCAAGCATCTCCTACTTTGTTGTGATTCCAATCAGCTTGATCTTCGTTGGGAGTATCGGGACAGTTGTCAAAGGCCGAGATAATGTTATCCTTGTCAAAGTCCTGAACTTTAAGCCTGAAAATCCACTCCGGGCCACCAGGGAAAGTAACAGAGCCAGAGCCAATGCTATAAGGAATATTACCTCCACTATCACTTCCAAACACGTTTCCAAAGTACTCGTATAGCCTGAAGTCGCTACAGTCCGTCAGAGGAAAGTTGAATAGAATGTTCATATCGATCATGCCCAAAGCTTGTTGCATGTAGGCTTCCATTTGATCCTCTGGTATTATAAGGTCTGCAAAATCCAGGCGCGGTAATGTGGGTAGGAAGGCAGTCATCATTCCAAATCCAGCGCTTCTTTAAAGGCCCTTATGTCGCTCAATCTACCAAAGAAGTCGTCTGTAGCAAACAGCATAGCCTCTCCAGTTACTGTTCTGATGGATAATGCTGATCCTGTAAGCTCTGTCTGCCATATAAGTTCGAGATTCTTGTAGAGATACATCTGCTTGGGCGAGGAACTTCCATCAAAGACCCATGCCAAATGGTTCCATGCATTTGCATCTATGTTGACACCCGTTCTGCACCAAACTTTATAACGCAACATTAGTACATCTCCAATTGAAATAACAGCGGAATGGCTTACTGTTGTCAGTTACTGCATTGCACCACGAAGATATACTTGAAGTCATGTTGACGAATAGTTGGAGCTCGCCGTCCTTAATGCGCAGGCCGTATGAGCCCTTCCTCAAAAACAGAGTTCCCCTTACGCCGCTACTGGGGGACATAACAGATTGCTTAGGGAAGGCCCACAGCATCACTGTGAGAGAGGGAAAGCCCCTGCTTCCAACGTTTAGCCATGTCTGAAGTGTGGCAGAAGAGGAGATGGCCAGCCTTTGAGGGGTTGAGCGTTCTTCGAAGTACAGAGCACAGCAGTCTTTATGTTTGAGGACATTAGTGTACATGCATTTAGCAGTTTGGTTTGTTTTGCATATTCATACGTACCAGCACATTCAGTGCATTTGACAAGGCTAATGGCGCCTAAGTTGTCCAAATCTGGAACATTCACTTTACAAGCAGAGTTGGGCACCTGGGGCAATTCAGACCGGGACTTGCGACAGCTAGCTGACAAGAACCTGTTTTGAGTACCTTGGACCAGCTTTTCAGGAGGAAAAACCAGCAGATCTTTCTGGGAAGCCGCTATCAAGTAATCCTAATGGCAATAATTTGTTGTGAGGAACATGACACTAATCAAGAGATGAAAGAGTCTGTTTTGCCTTGATATCAGCGACAGAAGTTAAGTTCCACTGGATGGCGGCCAGTGCAGCAGCAGCTGCAACAAACGGGGCAGAAAATGAAGTACCAGAGGCTTGGATCGTTGAAGTCCATCGCCCGAAGATGGAAACCAGAGATTCTCCATAGGATATTGAGCCTGGAGCCCACATAGTTACGCAGGAGCCGTAGTTGGAGCTGGTCCATGGGAGCAGTTGCGGATTTTGTTCGTCTTCATGGTGGTTGGATTGCACATAGTTCTTCACCGCTTGAGTCAGGTAGGGTGAAACAAAACAGAGAGAGAGTCACAAACATATCTTTCTCCAACACAGGGCTGGGGGGAGGTACCTCCAACGACGAAGGTAGCATAAGGAATAGCGCCTAGAGTGTGGGTGCAAGCATCCATGCCGTTGTTTCCAGCTGACACAGTAACTACAATGCCGGCGTCAGTTGCAGCTTTTATGGCCAGTGCAAGGCTGCTTGTTGTGTCTGGATACGTATTTGTGCCAGCACTACCGAAAGACAGGTTGATGATAGTTGTAGCGTTAGGGTTATTCCGCTTCCACTGCATAGCCACATTCATGCCAGCTATGACATCAGCTGGCTGAAATGAGAGGTCACCACTCAATAAACCTGTGGAGACCCATGCAGCAACAGGGCAGTCGTGCAGAGTTGCGCTCTTGGCAGCTCCGTACCGGTCGCTGACGATCATGCTTGCTATCATTGTCCCGTGATAGTGAGGCGGCGCGCCGGACTGGCTTGGATAAGGACAGCCCGATCTGTTATGTTTCATCAGATATAGTAATTCAGTGGGGGAGCAGGGAGAAGAGAAGATGATAGTTTTTGGGCGTACTCAGCGATAATGTTGTTGTTGCGTTTAAGATGAATATTACGAGTCTGTATGCCACAGTCGAGAACCCAAATATGTGCATTGGCAGCTCCGTGGCTGTAGTAACAGTACTTGTCATCTCTGAGGTCATCGTCATTATCAGGATCGTAGTCCATCACATCCAGTGCCCAGGTGGTATCAGCATAGGATCCGTCTAAGTTCTGACATGTCATGCTGGGGCCATCATCATCATCATCATGCTTCCTGCGTTCTGGCTGTGGATAAGTGGGAGTCCACTGGACCTTCTCTTGCATCTTCAGCAAAGCGTCATATTCAGGGTCAAACTCATCTTTCATTTCTTGAGCAAAGTTTGCTTCTTCTTCTTCTTCTTCCAAAATTGTGAAGCCACTGTCTCTTGCGTTGTGGGTGTAGGCCACTGACTGCTCCACCTTCAGAATGAGGAACTCACGCGGAGCAAGAAACTCCAGCAAAAGTCCCTTGTCCACTCCCTTCACCACTAGAGAGTTATAGTAAGGAGAAAAGAAGGAAGAGACGAACAGGTTTCCATGGCCCCTTGAACTGAAGAAAGCCTTCAAATCGCTCTCAAAGTCTCTGGCTGCCTCATGAGATGTCCCTGGCTTCAAGAAGATGACAAAGTTGTTTGTAGCTTTCATTGGATCGGCACCTGGAGGCAACTCCACTGTAATTTCTCCTGAGCACTCCCTGAAGGAGACAATGAAACAAGCAAGGACCACCAAAGCAAACAACCAAAATGATGGTTTGATGTGTTTCATGATGGGTGTCAACTTTTTCTAATAATAATAAATAAGAGATAGAGGGGGGATGAGAAAGGGAAGGGAAGGCAAAGAGAAAAGAGAAAGAGAAAGAAAAAGAACAACTTCAGACTAATCCCTCCTCTTCCTCCTCTTTACTTCTCCAGAAATCTGTTGTATATTTGTTGTTGTTGAAAACTTGCCTAGGCGGTGGGAGGAAGCATGGAAAGCTGCTTATATAGCTCTTGCAGCTCCTGGCAGGCATAATAAAACAAACGGCCAATGTGCTGGTACCCCTTCACTCACACTCACTCTCACACACACAACATACAAACCAAACACTACAACACCACGTGGAACTCAACCCCCACCACACCAATCTCACTTTTGAACACCTCCACCCGCGCCCCCAGAATAATTACCTCTTGGTATACTTGTAAAGATGAAGAACGCACTGTTGTGTTCAACGCTGCTGGTCCTAGCCATTTCTTTATGTTGGGTTTCAACCTCTGATGGTTAGTTATCTCTTTGATACCCCCTCCCCGAGAAACTATGCAGCCCCTCAGCTGACACTCTCTGCTCCCTTTCTCTCCCTCTCGGCTCAAATACAATCAACGTGGTAAACCAAACAGGGGCATCATGTGAACCTGCGAGTGAGCTTTCACTATCTTACCTGATGGACTTGATAGACGCCAATGGAGATGGAAACTTCACAAAGGAAGAGTGGCAGGCTCAAGGCTTTGGTGCTCTCACGGATTCTAGCCCTGACTTCCCTCTATACAGCACCGGCTGCTACCTGTGCATGACTGTCTCGCCGTATTGCAGCTATGCTTGTGGTGCTCAGTTCCATACAGAACAGTGCAAAGCTTGCTGGGGCGAGTCCAATCTTGAGAAATGCCTTCGCTGTTGGGAGGATCCTTCTGGTAGGTTAGGGTTCTCTGAAAGACGGTTGAGGGCCAGTCCTTCATCCATTTAATCTTTCCATCATCAATGCTTAGAACAGACAATTGGAAGAATCATCTTTTCTTCTCAATAAATACCTGATTGCAAAAAGACAGCAGACAAGGAGTAAGACCAGTACTAGTGAAAATAAGACAAGATGATTATGTGGTGTGTCATAGTCTCTTATAGCGCCTTTCCACTTCTTCTTCACTGCTCTCTGACTGCATTTCTTCATCACTGCTATTGCTTCTACTAGTGCTCCATCTCTTGCCATTATCTCGCTCTTCCCTATTGTCATACATGTTAGGCGTGAGAACCCACGACACACGGGGAGAGGAGAAAAAACGTATACTTGTCAAAGCTTCGACTTGTCCCCGAGCTCTCCCTTTGGTCATCTTGGTCATCATCATCGTCATCTTCACTACTGGCACTTTTACTAGTGCTCCAACTATCTCTTCTATCTCTGTCCAATGATATTACTTTCTGAATTTCATTGTCGCTTTCAGTGTCAGTGTTACCCTTTGTCTCCGTAGACATAACTGAATCCTGAGAGATATAAGTCCTTGATAATACTTCGTGGGCTTCGTCTGTTACACTCTTCCTTGTAGTCTTACTTTGCTTCAACTTTCTCGATGGAGGTTTCCACAAGATCAACAGAAGCATTAATCCAGGAAACAGTTCTGCAACGGCATAATAGAATATGGCAACCCATACGTCAAGTGACTGCGAGTCAAAGGATACCCATAAGAGAAAAGCGCACTGTATCACCAAGCTAAGGGAAAACCCTAAAGGCACAACGAAGATCTTGAACAGTGTGATTGACTTGACTTTCTCACTATGCCTTGCTGTAGTAACGCCCACGTGTAAGCCCAATACTAAAAACAGTACCACCGCGCAGAGAGCAACGAAGGATATAGCACTGTTGTAGACTTGGTTAACTATCTTTTCGGTGTCAGGATTGCTTATGGCAGTCTCATAGGTGATCAAGATTATGATGAACGCAAGGTAGACGAAGAAATTTGTTAAGATGAAGGGTATGCTCATCATGCCCAAAAATCTTACTCGGGTAGCGTGGGCCCTTTTGGCTACACGAGAAAGCTGGAACCTGAAGGTGCAAACATGTGTACTATCAGCTACTGCAGTCAAACAGTACAGGTTTAAATGAAAGCTAGATTGTATGGGATTATTACCACCAAAAGATAAGAAGAGAATAAAGTGTGAAGAAGATATAAATTGGCAGCTCACTGAAAATATAAAACAGAAAAGTAGGCACGTCGTTAATCTGGCCTCCAGGAGAAAGCACAAGGTACAAGCCACGGTCTAATAGAGGCAAGAAGTATTGAGCGCTTCAGAAACGACATATTTAAATGAAAGTATGGATAACGTGGTGGGTACCCATTCCAAAAAGACTAAGTACAAAGAGAATGGCTCTCTGAACTGTGACAGCAAACAGCTCTCCCTTGATCATATTATAAATAAATGCCATCATAGCCAATACACTCACGAGGAAAAAGAGAACCGCAAGTATATACAATAACACCTAAGAATAGATGCTCTTCTAAGCGATCGGTTGGAATTCATAAGCTATAGGGCGCTAAGGAGTGCTCACCTTCTGAGCAATATTAAAGGCTTCTGGTACTTCTTCGTTCTCCCAATTCTCCATCCTGCAGTGTAATAACATTGTTAAACATTGTTAACCATTGAACACCTCACGAGGATACCCACAATCATACCGATAAATGGGGAAATAAGTGCCAGTGACCTTCATAGGAAGGCATATTGAAGAAGGTATGCTTGCATTGTCGTGAGAGAAGGTTTGGGAGATCTCAGCATTCAAAGGAATCCACTTGCCCTCCAAGAACAGAGCATAGTCCCACCTTGAAAATACTTTACTATCTAAAGGAATGTCCGCCTGGCAATTTAGAAGAGAAGCACGATGTTAATCGTATTGTAATGTTGATGCTAAACATACAGTACCCTTCTTTCAACGCACAAACTGAGATCAGATGCAATTGCAGCAGTGAAGTTAAGGTCTGCTCCATTGCCAACTAGCTGCCCAACAACTACCCCATTTCGGTTAACAATCACTGCATATGCATTCTGAGAGTTCCTGCCCTGTTTGCATAGAAGATAAGAGCGTTGCAAAGTGCAAATGCTTTACTATAGCGTTACCTTGCTGTTTGCTGTTGCTGCAGAGAGCACTGCAGATGACAGTGGCTGTCCTGTACTGTCTTGTTCAAACTGTCCGGCAGCAATTGATCGAATTTGTATGTCAAAGCAACTTACAGAGCTTGAAATTGACACATTTCCAACAGCAGAAAGTGTAATTGCTCCTGCCTGGGCATTATTTTTTCATTTTACATGATTAGCATTTTGATTTAAGCCATTAAAAAAATGGGTATCATAGCACAGAAAATACCTGAAGCTGTTGAGGAACTCCGGTACAAAACCTCTGTACGCCCACGTCCACCAATCTTATGCCCTTTGGGAAACACTCCCTCGTTATCCCTCCTGGGCCACAACTGCACGCTACAGCTTTCATTGCTGCCAGCTTGCTATTATATCTGCAACATCCAGGAATGTAATTTCTAAACACATAGGAATAACTAATTTTAGGACTAATTTTTAGTTTACCTGCACATAGCTTCAGTTTGAATGCCCAGAGAAAATTTAAAGGAGACCAGACGAGAAATAAGAATTTCAAAGGCAGTATAATTAAGGGTAGGTCTCCAGGTGTTACGATAGACAAATTCCTTTTTCATCCAACGCAAAGGAAAGTGTCCCATCTGATCCTTGCCCCATCTCTTTTGCTACAATGAAAAGAAAAGAAAATGTCAATAAGATAATCCAAGAGCACATGGAAAGAATTCATTACTTTTCTCCATCTAAGTTTGGAACGAATCTCTCCGTTGCATTTGGAGCACTCTGAGACATTCATTGGTTTTAAGACCTATTAAGTAAAATAGAACTTAAAAAGAACTCGCAGAGGATTGGCCTCAGACACCTTCTGGAATTGATTTTCAGAAAATGGTAGATTGTTGATTTTTTCTCTTAGGAATACCTGTGTTGTCCTATAATAGTCTGCAAGGAAACAGCCGGTTCTACTTTCGCACTTATCTTCAAACCCAAACGAATAGGTGTGCCAATCTCCACTAGCAAACATTAATAAATAATATTATTAATAAATATTAATAATATTATAAGATTTATCGAAATAGATATGAGACTAAGGGGTGTACTTGAGGGCATTGCATGAGAGCTTCTCGGTGACAGTTTGCTGTACACACCCCAGAGAGGCTATTGTAGATCAAACAGGTTAAGAACAGAAACCTTGACCATCAGGATAGGAATTATTTGAAACCTGAGCTGTAAGTGGTGGTGTCACTACAGAATGGTAATCCTGTGCTAGTCACGTCATACTCATTATAGCAAGAGCTAAAGCTGTAATAGTACAATTAGATTTTTTTTTTCACCTGGAGTAATAGAATGAAGCAGAAGCAGTACCAATCTTCATTTGTAATGAAAGGATTCCAAAATGTGCAGTTGGGATCTCTAAGAGGTGATATCGCACGATTCTTTGTATCTCCATACTCATAATCGCAAGAATCTGTAAATAGAAAATGGATTCATCAATCAAAAGTACGGTTCCACAATGCTCCTTATATATGCTGTGATTGATGTCTTTTCTTTGCGTATTACTCACCCCTTCCATGGCTAAGGCATTCTTGTTCGTTCTCACAATTTACGTTCCATCCCTATTGAGATAGTTATTTAGCACGACACAAGCATGTGTGAAGAGAATTGTTCTAGATTCTGGTTTTTTTTCTTGTTTAAACTCTGGGTAGAGGAACAGCGCTGCATTACCTTAGCACAGTTTAGAAGGCTTTGATAAAGGGGACACTCAGAAGGATGTTTATAGCAGGTGTTGCACGTGTCCAGATCCATTTGTTCGCACCGCTAAAGTAAATCTTATAAGATACATCTCTTTTATGGTACAACTTTGCATCTACAACTATTTACTTGAAATGTATAGTTAGATGCCGCGCCTACTCGAAGTCCACATTGTTCTTCTGTCAGACCTGGATATACACAGATTCGCAGCTGTGCATGATATGAACCTCCATCCATTTTGCAATTGCATTTGTCTGAAGAGAAGAGTCAGAGAGAGCTTTTCAAACTAGCACTTTTCACAGTCATTAGAAATGAGTTACCTAATCTGGAGAAGCAAAGGGTAGAACGGCTCTCTGAAGTGCACTTTACACACTGGTCTGCACAAACCTCAAGTTGCGAACATTGGGTTCCTAATAGCAATGGTGATGTTAACAATGTGTTTGGTTGCTTAGTGGTTTGCTAAGGACGCTGGTGAGGCAACGTTGAGAGCTACTACCGTTTGCGGCAGCAAAAACGAAACCACCTTTGGCCATGCAGAGGCCTTCTTCACAAGATTGCTTTGTTTTTCGAAGCTTTGGTGTGTATTCATCTAATTAGATTGTGGTATGTCCCAGGTGGTAAGGGAGTATTATAGTCACCGAGTTCAGCCAAGCTCTGCCATACCACCAAACTCCTCCTTGAGCTGTACATTGTTGGCTGGTGGCCACTAGTACTCTGCACAAACCCTTGCCACTGAGAGAAAGAGAGATTGTCATGAGCCTTGGTATTGAAAGTACTTTGAATAGCTAGTTAAATTGAAGTTCGATACCTGGCCAGTTGTTGATCCCATTGTAGGGGAGCGGAATCACAATTGCTGGAATTAGAAACGCAAGCCGCACTATAGTTTCGTAAGTATAATTGTATTTCTCATGTCAGCCAGTTTTGGAATTGAGAAAGACTAAAGTGGGATCATAGTACATTGATATATTTCTATAGCAAAAAGGCCTTTCACAACGCGTTTTCAACAGACCTCCATAAATAATAGAAGACTGGAGCAATTTGAAGAAAGAAAACCGAAATATGAATGAGATTTTTGCTGGCATAGTGATGAAAGAAAGCAAGAGCGAGAAAGAGTACTTTTTCAAGTGTGGCATTTGGGCAGACGTTTGAGGGAAGACACAAAGCCTCAGTATTAATGACAGGAGTAGGTCTTGTTTTGCAACTCAAATCGACAAGAGATGCCCTAGTATTCCATCGACCTCCATTCTGCCTGGATTTAGATGTTTATGTTTCTATGCGAACAAAAAGTTGTTGAAACCATTACCACGTTACATTGTGTAGGAGTGAGTGCATTTATCCAATAGCATGACCCATCTTCTGAGTATTATGATGTTGTCAAAGAAATTCAAATATTATAAGGGGAACTGTAAACGTAAATGTTTTGACTTTGGTGAAAGGATATCGATGCACACGTTATATTGGAAAAACAGTCCATACAATCAAAATCTCCATTGCAGCCTATTCCAACGTTGCATGCACTGGTGAACATCACAAGAGGGGCAAGAACCAGTTAGTATAATCGAATGCTTTATAATTGGGTGTAATCAACTCCTACTTGTCATTGAGGCAGGCTGCTTTGTTGGCCCGTTGATACTTTCCAGATGGTGAGAAAACAAAATTCATAAACGTTACCCCGACACAATTTTCATCCCTATGATTACGCTTTTTTGAGAGAAAAGCTGCCAAGAGGAAAGAAAGAAAGAAAGAAAATATACCAGACTTGATTCTTAAAAGCTTCATAGAACTCCTCACTTGTGGCATCTGCAGATACATTCCATTGGTGTTTGAGGTACCCTTTAACAAAATATTCCATTTTGTCTAAGTAGCACTAAAAAAATCCAAATAGTGAGAATAAGTGATAGGATGGATGTGAATGAAAGGGAACTTACTCCCCATAAAGCTGGCTCAGGGTTAGAAAACGGCACTTCACATGCGCCCCAACGAGGGTGGCAGTAACCTTTATAAGTACTAAATGAACATTCTTCATCCGATAAGCATTTGGTGCCCTATTAATTTGTTGGTTTGTTTGTAAGTTATGTATGTATTATCTCTCTCTGCTCTCTTTCCTTTGTGTTGTTGTTCAGTTCAAAGGAATTGGTTGGTACCAAATAAGATGCACCAAAGACCTGAGTGTAACAATCCTTTGTAAATGTCTGAAAAGAATTAAACAGCTCCTCGCTTGCTATCTAATAATATTGATGATTATCATCAGCCAACCGATGCAAATGGATGAAGATGTGCCACGCAAAAAGTTGCTTAATCAAGATGCTGTTGGTGTTTGCATGAATGGTAGGTGTATTAATGCACCTTCTTGGCAATGGGCACACAGCCCGAGACTGGGTCAGTTATGTGGTTGTAGTCCAAGAGATAGTCCTAGTTTCAAGTTACCACAGGAAAAAAGGTTTAGTCTCAAACTGGGAATACATACAACTTCACATGATCATGCGAGGAAGTCTCTTGAGAAATGCATCCAGTTGTGTGTATGTTTGTKTTGTCTATGTATTGTTTTGGATTGTTGTTGATTAACATCATGATTTACCTTCAGCAGCAACTGTATGTCTTGCACGTTTTGACACTGYCCTTTGATTGCCAACTCATTCAAGCCCAGAGCCTTTTCAACCGTTTGGTAATGGCGTTTGGGTGCACAGCACACCGTCCAAGCACGCCTGTGTCACATCCCCCCCCCCCCAAACAAACAAGATGTAGATGTAAGCTGAGGTACTGAGATACAAATCAACGTTGGGGGGGCCACACACACTGGGTTGCAGCATGGGTCGCTGTGCCACTCTGGTGTGTCCTTAATGGCAAGGCAATCAGAAGTGAGCACAGACTGAGTTGTCCTCGCTGTGTTAACGAAACTCTGCAGAAGCTCTTGACAGCCCTCGAATCGCTCGTCAGAATCGTAATAGGCATACTACCAGAAGATTAGCTCAACTGCAAGGCCACAGAGGGGGCGGGGGGTACGTACTGCCCATCTGTGAGAGCCCACGTCGGACCAAGAACGTCCTCCTGGCCTCAGATCCACGTTGTTGTCGTCGCGAGCCTCAGAGATCTTGTGGGAAAAGTCTGCAGAGGCCTCCAGCTGCACAGCCACAACCAGAGATACTCGGCATGAGCAAAGGCAAGCTTCCCAAATCCACAAAGGGGCTGTATAGTTGGGGGGGAGGTGCAACAAACCAGTTCTTCATAGATGCAGGGAGATGTGGGCTCGGCTTTGAAGGCATTTGAGGAGAGCGAAAGCTTAGCCAGTGAGTTTTTCAGTTTGTACTTGAGTGGCAAGCCGTGGCCGTCGCTTCTGAAGTTTCTGATGCTCAGTGTGCACTGTGAGGATATCGAGGCCTCAGATGTGTTGGCAAAGAAGAGGCTGGCCAAGGGGAAAGGTGTTTCATAGAAGAACTGGTTTTCTCTGTATCTAGTGATCAGGAAGTAGGAGAGCTTGCCCTCCACCAGCACGCTGCCATTGTGTGGCCTTGAAATGCTGGGAATTGCAAATAGGAATTGGTGAGCCACTGAACCCTAAACAACACAAGAGAGGATTGCCATGATTACCCAAGGTGAGACAGCAAGCTGGAGAAGACATGGTTTGTGGGAGGAACAGGTAAGAGGTATCTGGGAAAGGAGTTGTTGCTGAAGCCATAGGAATCCACAAAACTGGTAACTGTCAGATTGGCCTTCTCTTGTTTGCACTCCAGACGTGCAGAACCTAAGAATGAAGTGAGAACTCGAGCACGATAATAGCTTCTGGTGAAGTATTCAAAGAGCCATGATTGAGATGCAAAGGGGGGTAGACCTTGAAGAAGGCTCATCCAGGCGGCTGTGGGTTTGCATTCAAAGGGGGGCCAGCAAAGGAGTGGATCATACTTAACAAAATTAGCAGGATACTCATAGTTGTAAAAGTCTCTTATGAGAGGCCGGTCCAGAAGATAGATAGGCTGATCCAGATACACGTTGAGGAGTATTCCATGCAAGTAGTTCACCTCATCAACGTCAACTGTGAAGACTCGATACCCTATGTTTCGGACTTCTATGGCTGTGGGGGCACAAAGGTTGGTTAACTTAACAAGGGATGAGAGTCTTCCTTCATGAAGGATAGGCACTTACAACTAGCCAGTACAAACTTGGCAAGGACCAAGGCCAATAACACCAGAAGCCTCTTTTCATCAAAAGGAATATGCATGCAGAAGCGCTTCGATACTGAGGAGCATCTGCCTCAAGAGTTGTTCATCTCTTGAATAGCTACTTAGCAGGCCCCTTAATAAGTCTACTAACTGTGACTCTCACCGAAAAATGTGACTCAAGAAAGGAGTAGGTTTATTGAGTATAAAAAAAAGAGCTGTAAGCACTACTTTCAGAAGCCTGCCTTCTTCTTCTGATTCCCAGCTGGGAATGTTTAGATACAGGGGGTGTTCCCGCAGCAACCAGAGAGGTAGGCTATGGGTTTACATGAGGCGCAGGCAGAGCGGTCATAACGTTCGCTGTTGGGTCCGCACAGACCATAGTCTGGGTCTAGGCAGTCATCACACACATCCAGGTATGGTTCAGCTTCATCACTGTTTGGAGGCAGGTTACTATCGTTCTTGGGCCTCAAATCATATGCCAGCTTATAGTCTTGAAGTATGTATCTGAACATTTGCTGCCCTGTCAGCGCCAGAGAGGGGCACTGAATAACCTCAGGAGGACACATCTCACATTTGGGTCCACAAGAGTCGCACTTCGGATCACACAAGTCGCATTTGGGCCCACAGGTATTGCAGTCTAGGG
>MRZZ01000969.1:0-12312 GCA_002025285.1 Acanthamoeba comandoni | reverse complement strand
ATAAACAGTTATTGTTTTTTTTAAAATTTTTTATGTCCCCTTTATTTTACAAAACCGCAGCAAAATAAAAATAAAATATGTTGTTGTAATAAATATTTGAGCTCCAAACACACCCACCACCAACCCCTCCCCAACAAACAAAAAAAAGCAAACTTTGCAACTGACTTACTCAGTAATTTTGATTCTTGTTTTTCCTGCGGGCAAGGGCGGCTGATTGCTGTTGGGGTTGTTGTTGTTGAAGCTGTTCCAGGTGCTCCCACCTGTCCAAGAGCTGGAGTGGGATCCGGTGCTGCCTCCTAAGTTGCGCGCCCAGGAACCCCACGCAGAGAACCTATCGGCGTTGCTGTTGCGCTGCTTGCCTGCAGCAAACCGACCACTCGAGTAGATGTCCTTAATCTGCTGCACAGCTTGTTGCGCAAGCTTATCCACAGAATGGTACGTTGTAATATCTCTTCTTGCCCTTTTTTTTGAAAAAAAAATTGAAGTAGGTTAGGTAGATTGTTAGGTTTTTAATGGACTGCACGTTTAAAGTGGTAGGAAACGGATGTACCGAATGGAGATGTCCTTTGCGTGGCTCCTGTCCTTGTACACAGACCTCATTGCAGCCTTGAGATGAACTAAAGATGGCAATGCCCACAAGTGTCCACTTGTTGTCGCGTTTATCATTTTTTCCACAGGTATCAAGAACGAATTCTGGGAGTTCATAAACTGAGTGTTGCCACTCCAGTTGGTTGCGATAGTGGGAATTTCCATGGCCATGCTTTCCATCAGGGGTAGCCCCCATCCCTCTCCGTGTGTGGGCAAAACAAAACAATCTGCAGCCTACTCCGTCCGAAACAAATGCATACCGTAAATTTCAGGGCAATACATGACTGCAACATAGAGAGAGAGAGAGAGAAGAGAGAAGCAGCATGAATTGATATCTACCTTGTAAAGAGACGGCATCTTATGAAAAGGTACGACTTCAGATATAAAATGAACTGGAGGAATATCGCCCGAGCTCTTTTGTAACTGGATTTTTAAAAGAGTTTTTATAATTAATAAAAATTAAAGAGTGCTTAATACCTTCAGCAGCATTAGTTTCCTTTCGCACTTCAAATAGGCCTGACTGTACCTTGACCATCGTTTCGTTCAAAAATTTCTTATACTCCTTCTGTGCATTCTCATCTAAGTGTGAAACAATATAAAGGGCTACGTCATCGGTCGCTGAAAATTCTTGAAAGTATGCCGACAGCAACAAATCCCATCCTTTTCTCTTTTCCCACTTCATGATGGTGAGAAAATTAAAGCCCTTTCTGTTCTTTAATGGAAGAGGCTTGGTAATGGCAGGATCAAACAGATTCATATCAACCGACTCTCCTATCTGATTCCTTTCCACAGTAAGAACGGGGGAAGAGCACAAGTGTGGCAAAATAGTAAAAAGAGTAAACCTGAAATAGTTTAGTGCGGTTCACTCCATTCTTAGCAAATGTTTCAACATTAAAGTTGGTTGGAACCCAGATTTCTTCGACCTGCAAATAGATAGAATGAAATAAGAATAGATCGCACTGATACTGAAGAGTTTTTCTTTTCTTCGTATTTTTGGTACCTCCTGATTACAGTTATCCTTCCAATCAGTGGGGATACGGTCAGTCTCGTACATGCTTCGCCCAATTACATAGTGAGGGTTTTTGTCCCTCGGATCAGTGAGAAAATTTCTGTAGCGGCCAGGATCCCTGCAAATTGCATGGAATGTTTGATAACTTAGTAATCCACTAATTATAAATACATGTTATTTAATGGTCGGAAACAAACCTATGTAAGACAAGAAAAACATTGTTGTCTTTTTCTTCCAGAGCACCTAAATTTTTCTTGGCAACCCTCGAAAGAATAGCAAGTGATGATGTTGCCATGCCTGCCTATCATGCAATGACATTTAGATAGGATAATAAGCTTAAAGAAAGATTTAAACGGATGAAAAACCTTGGCAAGTTGTTCATAGCACTGCCCAAAATTTGCTGTTTCCACTTTGAGGGACACAATCCTTAATTAAAAATGAAGATTGTTTAACATTCTACAGCAGAGCACATGCGGGGCATAGACTCACTCATGCAAGCCCAGCACAAAATTAATGGCTTCTGTTGTGAAGCCCAGTACTTGTCCTAAGCCACATTCCATATTCCATATTAGAGTTGTGTTGGCCAAACCTTCGTCAGCCACTCTCCTTACAAAGACAACAGAACAAGTCAATAAGGTCAGAAAGACTGTGGGGCGGAGGTTAACATACCTCTTTATATACTGCTCGAGCAGATCAGAGGCTCCCCACTGTACGGCGAATGCTCTTGCATCGTTCGAGCCGACGTCCACTACTTCTTTGTGGACTTGACATCATACAAGCAAAAGTTATGATAGTGACTGCGTAGAGAGCAGTAGAGGACAGAGAGGTACCTCCAGATTCAAAGAAATACAAAACTGCAAAGGGATCGTAAATGATGTCGACAGCTCTTGCCAGATTAGAAGAATCATTCCCATTGATGCGGAGGCAGTAATCGATGTCAAAAAATGCATTAGAATAGTTATAACTGAACTTTCCAAGTTCAAGAAAAAGCTCCTTAGGGGTCATCATTCCCGATATGCCTACAGCCAAGGCATCCATATCTCTGGTTTTCTCAACTTTCCAGCCTTTCTCCCATACCGTATCACTATTGACGGGAACGCCTTTCCGTGGATTTATATTATTGACAAGTTTGTTGCGTGTGTTGTGGCCTTGCAGTCGATAGTAAGGCAGAGGGATGTTCATTTTATCAGTATTATCATTGACCCACCTCGACTGATCACGGGGATAGGCAGAGGATATAAAATCAATACCTGTTGTTATGTACGGAATATTAGTTATCAGCTCTTTACAAGATACTTGTTGATTCTCTTTGTTGAGTTGTTGCTGAACCATGAGAATGAATAAGTTATAAGGACGGGAGGAAGTAGGAACCAGAGTGGTACACTAGCTCTTGGCCTCCGTATATTACTTTAGATCCAATAGCACCTATCCTACGCACTCTGGTCATTGAACCAGTCTCCACATGGGCGGCCACTTCCTTTTCGTTGCTCTGAAAGACATTGAGAAGATAATGGAGCACATCTTGGGAAGTAGAAAAGGGGTCCGGATATGTAAACAAATGGCTTTGTGGAATTTCCATTGCCTCTCCAAAAAACAGCAGATACTTTCCATAGGAACTCTCTGCTGCCAAGTTATATGCCTGTGTTGTGTTCGTTGCAAATTCACCTAAGAAGCGTATGCCGCTGCTTTTCAAAGTTGATGCTTCATCTATTGCAGACTGAATCACATCTCTCGCTGAATAAATATCGTTGTCTCCCCTTTTCACCTGAACCACAATGATTTCCCAAGAATATGGCTGCCACTGGTTGGGAAGCACAGCAAGCAGAGAAGCCAAACAGTTTCTAATCAGAACAGGACTCTCAGCTGTTACCGGTATCAAAATAGAGATATCTTTTTCTTGATCCACAGGATTATTTGCCTGCACACTATCCACATCAGTGTTCAGAGTCTTCTTTAATGTCTCTTTTTCCGGAGTCCTATCTTCTTGTGTCCAAACATTCTTTGTGTCACTAACAAGATCTCCTGTTTGAAGAGATTTCGTTGTGCCACTGTTTGGTATTCTTTCAGACTTTTTCCTATCTCGTTCTTTCCATTTTTCTCTTACAGATTCCAAGTTTTTCGTGCTAGCAAGCTCATTTACCAAACCCTTTGGTGTGCGGGTCCTCTTTTCATATCTTCGTTGTGCTGCTTCCATCTGGGAACCATAGGAAAAACATGCAGTCATTGGCCAATTAAAATAAGTAAAACTACAAAATGGCTTTAGTGTTGTTCTAGATTTGGGGGGGGGGGAGTGATTGGGGACGTGGGTGACCTGTTTGTCAGGAATGTCTTCTGGATTATCTGACTGAGTTTGCTGGCTGGGGGGCACAATGTCATTGGTGGCCTGCTGCGACACCTGGCTATCAAAAGTTAAAGACGTCGAGGCAGTTTCATCTTGTGTGGCAGCGAGGTCTTCAGGAGGCACAGCAATGGCGCAATTCAACACGAGAAAGAAAAAGGAGAGCAGAAGAAACGCCCTTGCAAAGTGGCTGCCCACTCGTTGAACATCGTTGCACCAGGACTTGAACAAGCACGCCACCATAATGGTGAAAGATGATGACGCGAAATCGCCGACCTGAAGAGTGTGTGTTGCCAACACACCACAAAAACGAAAGTGCCAAGCAAAGGGGTTTCCTTCAACTATTCTATAGAAACATTCAGAATTCAGAAGAGTTCTTTGTGCTTCCGAACAGAAAAATCCTGATCTCATGCAGAAATTAATTAATTAATTAGTAATATTACAAGATGTTTTGTCGCCACAACATGTTGTTGGCCCAGAATTATTTTTGTTTTTAACACCAGCCCCACACACATCAGTCAAGTGGGGGCGTGTCAAAGTTGGCCGTCTGTTCCCGCAGGGCACGAAGCTGCAGCACCAATTCGTCTTCTATTTCATCGTCCTTGGATGAGGCCGATGATGCCGTGCTCACAGACACCTCTTCCAAAAATTTCAACACCTGCAGTGTGTTTTTAACAAAAAAAAAAAAAAAAGGAATGTGTGTGTGTGTGTTTGGGTTAAAACAAACCATTCACAAACCAAAATTAATGGCACAGCGTGGTGATGATGATGCTGTGTGTGTGGGGTCACCTGGTCGTTGAGAACCATCACGGCTGTATTGCTCATCTCTTCGCTTTTCTTGGATTCACTCAGCTGATCGTCCAACGTTTTTTGATCAGAAATGAGCTGGCTGAGCACATCTTCCAGCTCTCTAATCCTGTGTGTGTTTTCAGTTTTAAAGGTAAGAAAGAATGTGTGTTATTGACGGTCATGGTACTTCATCATTCTCAGAATTTGCAAACCTCTTGCTCTCTTCATCGTTCTCAGAATCTGTAAAGCTCTCTAAGGCTAACGTTTTGGCCTTTTCCTCGTCCTTGGAGTTGACTTTTTGTTGAAGTTGTTGTTTCTCCTCTTCAAGTCTTGTTATCTTTTGTTTTAATAGAGAAACATGTTTTTCTGTTTTCTCTTTGGCACTAATCTCGGCATCATATTTGGCCTTTAGTATTTTCATAACCTGGGGCAAGGAATATCTTATTAATGAAACGGAGTGTTGCTATTTTTGAGAGACAAAGGAGGGCTTGCCTTCATCATTGTTTTAAGCTGAGTAAGTGCCTTCTCTTTGGCATGTCTCTCCTCCTGAAGTAATTTATCTTTCTTTCCAAGTTCAATTTCTAAGCGATTAACCTATAAAACAAATACGAGAACTTAGAATAAATACCAATGGTTTTAAGTATTATTATTATTAGCATTAGTATTAGTATTATTACCTCGCCTGAGTTAGATTTGCTGTCTTGTGCAATTTTCTTTTGCTTCATTCTATCTTCCAACATCTTAACTCGCAGAGCGGTTATGTCCTTTGTAAGCTTGGTTTGTGCTTCTTTCAATAGCACGTTTTCCGTTTGAAGCTTTTCAAATTCTGCTAATTTCCTGTAGATGTGAAGTGAAAACAGTCCTTTTAATTTAAAAACGATGAAGACAAGAATTGTTGGCTTGTGCACTTACGAAAGTACACTTTCCTCCTTTGATTTGAATGCTTCGTTTTCATTAATCAACGATAACTTCTCTTTTCGCTCATTTTCCAATTCATCTTTAAGCTGTTGAATCTCAAACATATCAACACCTGAAGAATGCATTAGTTTGTTGCAATAGAAAAACCAAACTAAGCAAAATAACCTGAGATACTAGACTGATTTTGTGCTTTCATTATGTGTCTTATGTCCTTGGCCACTTGTTCCTTCAAGAGTTGGAGCCTTATAACCTATTGTACATTTCAATAAATATTACTAATATTTTCGGTACAACATTATGCACTATGGATGAGCTGCATACTTGTTCCTTGATTTTTTGAAATTCTTCAAGGGCTGTTTCGGATGTTGTAAAAAGGTTGATGGCGCCAGAACCATACAAAGTCCCACGAGCATATTTCTTTTCTCTTGCCTCGTCTTGTTCGCTATTTACCCTTGCTCCTTCAACTTTCTGTCTCAACTTTTCTATTTCAGATTTAAGTCGATCTATTTCTGGATATGAAGAAAGTCAGCCAGGAGAATGTTTGGTTTGTTCATTGGCTAGAACTCTTACCTGCATTATTTTGCTTCGAGTGATCATCCTCCGTTTTGGTTGCTTCAGAGTTCTCAGTACGAGGTTCATTATTAGTGTGAGGTTGTTGCTGAACTTTAAGCAAAATTTTGAGCTCTTCTATCTCCTTATTTTTTGTATCCCTTTCAGACTTTATGCCCTCAATTTCTTGCTTTAGTCTTGTGATTTCGCTGTCCTTCTTGCTCATGATAGTTTTCCCAACGTCTTTTAATTTATTCACCTGTCCAGCAAGCGTTTCAATCTGCATGGAGAGAGTTTATGTGGGCAGATAGAACTGCTGTCTTCATAAGAAAAGCAAGCGGGTACCTTTTGTCGCATTAAAGTAACCTCTTCTGAGTCTGAGCTAGTCTCTGCATATTGAAATATATGCATGCATATGATCAGCATAATTTGGGGTCCAGAGCATAAAATTAACTTGTACCTTTTGTTGGTTTAATCAGAAGCGCCAAATCAACCGGCATTTCGAGGCTCATCTCGTCTTCCCTATCAACATACCGCCTCAATGGTGCACCTGATAAATAGTAAAAGAGAGCATGTGAGATTACGAACCAGATTGTAAATGGCTTTCAGTCTAGCTGCATGTGTTTACATGTGTTTATGAGAATGCCTTGGGCAGCAGCTTCTTGTATGGCCTTATCTTGTCTTCTAAGCTCATATTTGAGCAGTCTTATAAGAGGCTGTTGTGCTTCATAATCTCTCAATTTCTCCTCAACACCAAGCTTTTCATATTTTAACATTTCTTGCTTTTCTTTTTCCTGCCTCTTTTCCCGATTTTGTTGTTCTTTCTTCTTCTCCTCTGTTTCTTCGTCGTTTGATTTATCCTCTTTAACCTCTTCGTCGCTGTTATCTTTTGCTTTTTCTTTTTCCTTTTCCTTCTCTATTTCTGCCGCTGGTGTGGCGCTTGTTGCATTAACAGAAGATGAAGAAGAACCAGACGTGGAAAATGAGGATGCAGATTGAATGAGTGCGGCACTTTGAGAGGAAGCAGTCTTCTTTGCCGCTGAAACAAGTTTGCTTAGCGTTGTCTTTCGTGATCTTCCCCCATGGGATGGGCTGGCTGCTGCTTTTAGTAAAGGAAAATAAGTCACTTCGAACTATCTTCCTTAGAGAGTGGTTGCTTACGGCTTGGGGCTTCAGTGACTGTTTGTGGAGTTTCAGGAAATAGGGATTGTTTCTTCTTCTGTTTTTATACGAAAGTTGTAAACGTTTGTACGCACCACACTAATACAGCAAAACAATACCTGGTAGTTTTGAATTTGAGCTTTAAACGCCGAATGTTTGGTTGTTTCAGCTTGGGTCTGTTGGAAAAATAAACGTTGAGGTAAGCAGGTGTGTGGTATTTTTCCCTCATGACAAAGTGGGATGGCGGAGGTGCCTTTAATTTCTCCTCAATGCCAAGGTCCCTCCATAGGGAAACAAATTTTTTTGCTTTATCTTCAGGAGCCGATTCAAGCAGAATGTTAAAAAGAGTCATTCCGTTTAGCTGTAAAACAAAAAATTATATAGACATTAACATAAGTCATCTATCAAAATATACCATTAAAAGTAGCTGTTCTCACCTGAGTATCTAAATCTCCACTTTCTACAAGCTTCACTAAGTCTTCATATGGTTTTGCATTTTTTGCCCGTGCAGCTTTCTTCGCTGCCTAATGTGGAAAGAGAGAAAGCGCATAAGCACACAAGCAAAATGGAATCAATTGTCTTCAGGTGAATAATTCATTCATTACCTGATGTATACGACGCCAACTGCTTGAGCTGTGACTGCACAGAATAAATAACAATTCCAAGGTTTGCCTGGCAAAATAAATTATAAATGAGTTTTGGAATTTGTGTGTATCAATCAGAGACGAGGTTGGCATCACCTTGTGACAATTATAATCGATGAGTCCATCAAGGAGTAAAGCTGTCCCACCAACTCTCCTTCTGCCAACAGCGCCTCAATACCTTCAAATAACATGATGATTTTAACAACTAAACAACCACAAGAGGTGACGAATAGTTCAAGGCGGACATGTCATATGAAAAGCACAGAGAAGAGAATGAACCATGAGCGTGGAGAAGCGCGGCGCGAAGGGCCACGAGGGCGTAGGCCTGTGCGTTTCCGGTGGAGCGGCTGGCAATGTCCAGCAAGGCGCCTAGCCCTCCTGCTCTAGCAAACGCCTCAGTAAATGCACCATCCTGCCCATTTCAAAAGAATAAGCTTTGTTTGTTGCGGGGGGGGGGGCAAGAAGAAGATGAGGAGGGGAAAGAGCACAAATGAGGCTGTATATACCTTGAGCTCAAACCTCATGGCAAAGCATATTTCCTTTGGAGCCTTTTGTTCGTTGAGTGCTTGGGTGGCGCGTTTGGCTTTTAATTGTGGATCAATCTTTAGTTCCAACTCACTTCCTTCCTTCAACTTGGTTTCAAACTGTTGTAAAAATTCAAGTTCCTTCTCTTCGTTCAAGAAAGCGCCATTTTCTTTTAACTGGAGCTTGTAGATCTCAGTGCTTCCAGAAACCTTCAGCAGAGAGCAGATTTTTACAATCTGGTCCTTCAAGTTTTTGGTTGCGCTTATCTCAAAGTCTATCTGCCTGACCTCGCTATTTCTGGGTTTGAAGTCAAGGCCATCTTCTTTGTAGGATATTCTGACCTTTCTCATTATTTTCAGAAAGCAACAAAGAGGCCTTGCGGTCTGGTTGTGAACCCAAGGTGGGAGCAAACTTGTACGGATAAACACAATTGTAATAACAATACTAATAATAATAATAATAAATATATACTTAATTAATCGATTATTTGCATCCGTCGACATGTACCCTTTTCCAGACAAGTCTGGAAGGGTCTTTTTTTTTTTCTTTTTTTTTCTTTTTTAACTTTTTTTTGTGTCGCAACGATTTCGCGCTGCCTTCCAAAGAAAACCAGAACAATAATAAATGACACACCTTTGCAAGAAGAGAGAAGAGAGAGAGACAGCCAGAGCATCAACACAAAACTCTGTTGTTGCCACAAGAAAACAGTTGCAACTGCACTTGGTTTGATAAACAAGACTTTTTTTTTGTTGTCGATTAGATGTCTGCTTTGCCTAAAGAAATCAGTGAGTCTGAGACATCCCTTCTCTTTCCGCCGCTCACCGAGCGCTCTTCAGAATGGAATCGCTTTTTGTGGCACTTTAAGATTAAAGATTTTTTGGGCAAAGCCCCAGAAGAGATCAAAAAAGAGCGGATGAGCAAAGTAGTGCATGTGCATAAGGATGATTCTGTGTGGGATGTGCTGGGAGTTCTCACTAAACACTCTATACTCTCGGCACCAGTTTTTGACAAACAGACCAACACGTTCGTTCCTCTCCTTTTCCGCTTTTCTTTGTGTCACTGACTCGTCCCTGCAATATGACAGATACATTGGATTCATCGATGTGTTAGATTTGGTCAGCTATTGTGTGGAAAATTTCGGTGCATGCTTTCGCCCCCAAGAGACTTTCGGTGATGAGAACTTTGGTCTTCACTCGATAACTCCCCTCATCAACAGATCGGTACCGCTGTCTTGTCACAATGATGAGCTAGTTCATTGATTGATTGCACAAGGAAGTGAAAAAAGCTGGTTCAATGTTCCGTTTTGTGAATCTTTCTGCAGGGCCACAATAAGTGGCTGCCACTGGACAAGTCTGAGCCCTTGATAATGTTATTTGATGCTTTGAGCAGACCAGACGTACATCGCTTGCCCATCATTAATCAGCAAGGTAGGCACTGATATACATGCATACAATATATTGTTAAAGTGAATATGAAATATGACACAACGATATGCTTCTTCGGTGCAGCAATGAAGTCAGAGGATGAAGTGATAGCAATAATCACGCAATCAGAGGTGATTCGATGGCTTTGGGAGATGCGAAACACAAAGAACTTCCCCCACGAGGCATTGTCTTTGCGTGTGGCTGACTTCAAATCAAATGCCTTCATGAGGCTGAGCGGTGGCGAAGGTAAAATGCTGAGTAGAGAGAGTGTTTGAGAAAAAAGAGAAAGAGGCACCTATGGGGATTGAACCCATGACCTTCAGTTTACAAGACTGACGCTCTACCACTAAGCTAAGGTGCCTTGTGTTCGTGATAATGCTTCTTTTGATCGCCAACACGTCTTCATTTCTTCGCAGGACTATGGCTGGCGACAACAGATGACACGTTGTTGACTGCCTTCAACTTGATGGTTCGTGGCTTTGTTACTGCTTTGGGGGTTGTAAATGACCGTCAAGAACTTGTGGGTAGGAAAAAACAACTATTATTTGGTTTGAAACGTTACAATTCTTGAGCATTTGCAACCTTATTTAGGTACTGTTAGCGCAAGCGACGTCAAACTCATTTTAGTAGACAAGAAAGGGTTAGACTTGCTTGGCATGCGGCTTGGGCAATTTTTGGAGCATAAAGTCAGTGCCATGAAAGACAGTACCACTAAGCTTGGACCTCACTTGCCCGTTTTTGTTACTGAGCAGGATACATTAGAGACCATTTTGAGTAAGCTGGTAACAGAGAAAATACACAGAGTTTGGGTGGTAGACAAGGTATTCCCTCAAAGTCAACATGTGCAAAAGATGTAATGAGCCAGAACATCTGAATATGTCTATTCTCAAAGGCTCAAGAATCTGAGAAACCAGAAAGGATGGATGGTAAAAGGCAAAGATTAGACTACAATGAAGAAGAACACGGCAGAAGGGAATTCAAAACTATTGTGGTTGGCGAAGAAGGTAGTAAAACAGCATCATTGTTTGTATGCGATGTGAGATTTGTTGGCGGTTGAGTTATTTACAATTGTGTTCTTTGTATTGTTCAGGCCGGAGTAGACAAGCTATGGTGCCTATAGGGGTCATTGCCTTGAGTGATATCATCAACGAACTAACGCTCTTTGGAAGTGTGAGCGGAAATGTTATTGTTATTCCCCCACCACCAGAGGTACCAGCAACACTTTTTTTTTCTTTTTGGTTGTGTACATAAAATTTCTCTTCAAGAAGTTGAAACCACACAAGAAGATTTTTTTTTTTTTTTTGCCAACTAAGTTGTTTTTTCATTCTTGACTCATGTGCGACAGGATCTACTTATGGAATCCAAAATGAGTGAACAAGTGGCCGAGGCGGAAGATGAAGAAGAATATTCAAGCGACCTGAGTCAGGCGGACATCGCCAAGCCCACCACTGAAACCTATTACTAATTAAGTTTGTTTTAAAATTGTCACCATTAATGTTAACAAATATTTGCAAATATTTACTTTGGCTGGGGCCTTTTTTCGCACCACAACGGAAGGACGAAAAAAACAAACAACCAACGGGGGGGATAGAAATTTGAAGACAACAAAAGAGTGAGCCACGCTTCTTTGGCCAAGAGACCGACCAAGGAGGGGCCCTAAGAAAACTCTCTCTCTCTCTCTTCTTTTTTTTTTGAGCAATGGAAGAGCCCACCAGGCAAGAAAACGAAGAGACACAAGGTTTCCTTTCTGAAGATGAAAGACAAGAACAGGAAATGACAGAAATGAGACGCAAGACCAATAATGATGGAGGGGGAGGGCCTGCCCCAGCTGGGCTTGCCCACCATGGGCGAGATGAAGAATGGGGCGAAGAAGGTGAGGATGATGATCTGAGCATGGAGGATCATGCCCAAGTTGTTCTGGCCATTCTCAAACCAGTTGCTATTACGATGCTTCTGGTCATTTGGGCTGTTCGTGTGATCACAATTCCTTCTTCCAAAAACTTCACGTAACAGTTGATCCTTCAGCTCTCGCTTTCAATTGTGACTTCACTAAAATTACCCATCTGTTGTTCTGCTGCAAATTCAAAAGGGCTGTGTACATGGTGTACAACGAAGCGGCAACAGATGCAACCTCAACGAAACTGTTTGGCGCTTTACTGAACGCATTAGTCTTCGTAGTTATAATTGTAGTTGTCACCGTTATATTTGTTCTATTGTACAAGTACAGATGTATGAAGGTATTCACAACATAACCCTCTCTTTGAGTTGCAAGAGAAACACGATCGACCTAAAAGTAACACTTCCTCACAGATCATTTATGGGTGGCTTATTGGCTCATCTGGTTTGATGCTACTCCTATTTGGATCG
>MRZZ01000955.1:0-18745 GCA_002025285.1 Acanthamoeba comandoni | reverse complement strand
CTCTCTAGCATGATATTGCAGAAATTTGTCTTGGATCTTCAACCAGGGCACAAGGTCACATACCAGCCAGCAGTGACTATCAGCGTCCTTAATGGCATGAAGATGATACCTACACGCAGGCAGACAAACCAGTAGTGGTCATTCAATGACAAGGTGTGGGATGGTTGCTTGAATAAATGTATATATTTCACTTTCAGTTTGTTTTATGTGTTAGCCAACAATTTGCTGCCATGCCGTGGTTAGCTTATGAAGATCAAACCCTTTCATTCCACCATCCTTGGCTTCTAGCCACTTTGTCTCAATGCCATTATGCAATCTTCCAGATGGCCTTCAACCGCAGCACGGGCTCATCAACTCACCGCAAGGACAGCGTTGCTTGGCTTGTAAGCCACTTTAGACCTCTCTGCTGGTCCACTTCCATTTTTTGGCCTTTGTTCAATTTTTTCACGGACTGTTTCGGCTCTCGTACCAGCCCATTGAAAAACCTCCCCATCTGATAGGCCTCTTTCCTCTAGGGCCTTTGGGCCAAGAAGCTCTCAATTCCATCTCTCGCAGCTCTTTGATGCTCGTGTGTGGGTCGCACTTCTCCTGGGAACAGTCGCCTTGATTTGATCTGTTGTATTACCTTCAGCTTGAATGGAGTGTTCACCAAGCTCATTCCCTGCTGTAATGTCTTTGGTCTGGCTGGTTTTAGCRYAGGASRYATCGCAAGGAATTCCCCAGCTACCCCAAGAGCCGCAAGATCATCGTCCCCTTCATCTACTAAGCAGACTCCCCCCCCCCACAAAGGCATTCTGCATTCAATTCAATTCAACAATGAACACTTGGGATCACTGAATGTTTTTTCCACACACATACACCCCAACACCGTACACTTAAATATTTATGTTAACTGCAATCATGGTGTGGGCCTCAGGAGGGGGGGGGGGGGGTGGCTCATTTATTATATCTAATTTTTTTGGCTTGATCCCATCCTTTCCTCCTTTCACGCTCAGTTTAAGAACGAAACTCTCGCGAGAGACCCCCGAACGTACGGACACACACACACACGTATGTACACTATATCACACACACACACATTTGCCCTCCACAGGGGCTAATTACAACCCTCCCCCCCTCCCCGTCCATAACTTTCTCTCTCACGTCGCTGTCTGGATGAGGGGAGGAGGAATGCTTTCATGGCATCTGGCTTCTTGACTTTCTCTCTTCTGATTTGACTTCTCGCCATTTCCTTGCGCTGCTGGCCCCATTGCAACGAACTTGCCCTTTTCATCTCGAGCTCGCTTTTGGGCCCTCAGAGAAAGGCGCTGGTTTGGCAGCCGTTTGATCCTCTTTGCTCGCTTTTGTCTGTATCTGTTCAACTTGCTCTCATAATCATTCATTTTCTTTGTCATCTCATTTCCATTCTGAGGCATCCGTGGTTTGATGTCCCCCACCTGTTGTTGAACGAGTCCTGTTGATGACCCAAGTCTTCCTGGGGTGTGTTGTTGTTGTTGTTGCTGAACAAGGAGAAGAAGTGGCGGCGGCGGCGGTGGTGGAGGAGGAGCAGATTGCGCTGGGCAGATGGGAGTGAAGGTCATAGTGATGACCACACCAGTGGGTGTAAGCCACATTAAATTCTGCATCAATCAACGCTGAGATGGCGAGATGTCACACACACACGCATCTAGAACAATTCTTCTTGTCTGTTTTGCATGAGGGGAGGGAGGAGGAGGAGCAGGAATCACTTTGTGATGCAGTCCACCCGGGGGGGGGGGGTTGTAAGCTGGGGTGCCTCACCGTTCGGCGAAGGGGTGTCCACAGGAAACTAAAAACAAACGGGGGGGGAAGTTTTAAGATAAAATGTTATTTTATTGTGTCACAGATATTAAAAGTCAAAAAAGTTAGTTAAAGGAAAGAAAAAAAACACCTTCAAGGCCTGATACTCTAGGAAGATGTCTCTTAAGGCTGAGAGCAGCACAATTTCAGCAAAAATAAATTATTATTTGTTTTTCATGGTTGTTGTGATAGTGGTGCAGAAATGAAGCCAGCCTGGACGGTATTGTCCAGAGATACAAATGCAAAGAGTCCTTCCTTGTGTTCATTCCAGTCAAAGGACACAATTGGCCCATCACTCATGCTGCTTTTACTCACACGCTCCACTACTATTGAATCATAGCCACTATTGATTGTTCTGAAGAGGCCCAACGTTCCATTGCCTCCTGTTGTCATGAACAACTCGTTGTTGTGTGGGCAAAAGTAGCCTCCCCATATGGTGTCTTGATTTCTTTTCTCTGTCTTTGCCATCGAATGCCATTTCGCTTCTCTTTGCCTTCCTTGTGTGAAATCCAGCTTCAATGGAATCAAACTGATGTGGTCTTCCACTGTGGTCACAAGGAGCCTTCCTCTCAAGCTTTGGGAAGGGCCTCTCACGTAGGATACAGAGCAGATGCCACCACTGTGTATGAGATGTTGTTGCCACCGCACTGCATTCTTTTGGGGATCCCACAGATACACCATGCCATCGCTATACCCAGCAACAACACACGCCTAGGATTAGAGGATGATGATGAGAAAGGGAAGCTTACATATGCGTACATACAGTTATGTGCTGATTCAAATGTGTTAATGATTGGAAGCCACCGACACCTGTTCACTTTGGCTTCCGTCCATCTCAGCAAAGCATACACTCCAGCAGTCACTTTCAGGAAAGGACAAGCGTGCTGTTGGCTTACCTCCTTGCCTCGTGTCCCACAAACACACGCTTCCATCTCTGCTGCCTTTGTTGTTCCAACAAACAAACAAACAAATACATAGAATCAGCCTTTTTTGACTACTCCAGGGTCTGAACCTCTCCCTTCTCCAACAGACCTGTTACGATTTGGGAGGTACTTGCTGCATGCCGGCCAGCAATCGAATTGATTATTTCTTTGTGGCCTTTTGCTGAATATAGTGGCGTGCTGAGCCTTTCAATATCCCAAAGTGCCAGCCTGTATTGTTGCCATTAAGATGCAAAGTAAAGGTGATTACTATTATCCACCAGTGGTACGTGGTGGAAATAAAGTTTGAACCTGCCATCAAAATCACCTGTGATGAGATGCCTCTGCTCTTGGGAAGAGGCCTTGAAAGTTCCACACTTGATGCCGTGTGTCAATGGCTGTTTCACTTGTCCAACAAGCTTCAGCTCTCCTAGAATATCTCTAGTTAATCTTAATTCTAAGGAATTGCTTTGTTAATTAATTCAATTTCCTGAGGCGTAAACAACAACCTGGTGTTTGAGCTGCATCAGATGGTGGCAGCAATTGGTTTTCATGTTCAGGGAGAGAGAGGGCAAATATTTGGATGTGGCCTTTTCCTGCTTGCGAGCTGCCCAAGACGGCCAGCCGTGCGCTGTTGGGCACCCAAAGCCCGCACAATGGTGTGTGATCACCAACCTTTAGTTTTGCCAAAGGCTTCGCTGACAGATCAGATGTGTCGTGAAGGGACGAAGATGATGAAGGCGCGGCCGTTTCTCTTGAGGCCATGATTTAGATTAAAAAAAAAAAAATAAATGTCTTCTTAGGGGGAATCCACAATGTTACTCTTTTATTATTTGGCCACACCACACCACACCACCACGCCACGCCACGCCACACAACACAACAGAAGAAGGCAAATCCAAATAACTGATGTGCTTTCCTGATGTGTGTACACACATGTGCGTGCTGCCAACAACAACAACCATCGTCATCATCACCATCAAGGGATACTTGTGTTTCATCTCTTTCTCTCTCTCTGTTTGTTGTTGCTTACTTGCTGCTGCAGGGCTTGCAGTGGGTCTTGTGGGTCTTCCAGTGAAGCCTCTGGTGCTCCTTGGAGCAGTAGGCGACGCATCTGCACCTGCCACACACCATGAGCTCTCCCAGCTTGGCAGCTCTTTTTTCGCACAGGCCACACACCATCAGGAGGGCATCGCCTTGCTGATGCGCTGTCTGATTGTTGTTCTCCTCCTGCATCTCGTTGTTGTTGTTGTCCTTCTTCTCTTCTTTGTACTCTGTCTCGGTGTCTTGCGCTTTCTCTTTGATAGCCATCTTAGAGAATTGGATGCCCAGCTTCTCAAGCTCCTCGGGTACCTTCTGCCTGAGGCCCGCTATGGCATAGCTGGCGTTCTCTCTCAAATGCTCATTCTTCACTTTGCCACTGCCAAATGATTCCAGTATCTGAATAATAGATAGATAAGATAAATAAAGAAAAGACTTGTCAAATGCCTTGGCGCAGAAGAGAGAAAGAAAGAAGGGGAGAAGGAAGCAGACCTGCAGTAGCTTTTTGTTTTCGCATATCTTTCTGGCACCATCTAAGGTTTCCACAAAGTTGGCAACCACTGCCAATGTGTTCACTTGAATCTCCATGACTGTTTCATCCAACAGCATGCACAGCACATCCACTATCTGCATATACACATCAGCTTATTCTGAAGAAGCAAGGATCTGATTTCACCTTTTGCTTACCTTGTATCTTGTATCATTTATCAGGTTTTCAAGAATGGAAGGAATAGAGGAGAACAAGAAGAAAAGCAAGCATATGTGTCTGAGCATGTATGCCTGATTGGAAGGGTATTTGACAGTGCTTGGGTTTGAAGCAATGATAACTTCGATCAACACGGGAATCAGCTCACTGGCATACTTCTCCATCCTCTCACGTCCTGTCAATGATTGTGCATTTAGTCTTCTCTCTCTTCCAAGTCACAGTGCCAATATGGATAATCATCTCTCTGCTCTCACACCAGCTAACACAGAGAAGAATGTAGTTTGCCATTAAATCAGCCTACCCTGTTGTAAGAACCTTACTTCTTCTTCCTGCTGTGTTGCATTCTTGCTGCCTTCCATTTGAATCTTGTCCAGCATATACAGTGCTCTGCACCCGTAACTTATAGTGTGAGGGTCATGACCGCATTCCAATATTCCAGTTACAAGTGCATCTATGCCTTTTGCCAGAACAATGGCCTTTCTATTGCCTGCAAAGAAGGAAGGAGAAGATTGAGCTTGTTGTCCAACTTATGTGCTGCTGTTGTTTACTATACCTTCAACGAAGGCCATTGAGGACAAGAGGCTCACTGAAGCTCTAATAATATCCACCTTTGCCTTTGTTTTCAAGTCAACTTTTATGAGCTGGTGAGGTTTAGTATCGTCTTCTTTGGCCCCTTCTATGCGATTTTGGTCTTTGTCCTTCTCGTTGCTCTGTTCCTCACTTTCCTTCTCCTTAATGCACTTGTTGATCAACAAACAGCATACAACACATCCACCCGCTTTAATGATCTTTTCTCCCATCTCCCCAATCTCCATTTCGTTCTCAAATGAATCCAAGTTGCTTATTGCATAGAGTACATCCAAAATTATTGCCTTGTTTGTAAAAGCAGCCTCATCAAAGGCTCTCTTTCTCTTTGTGCTGTCGTCCTTATCTTGTTTGTTTTCGCTGCAAGACGCTGCATCTTCGTCAAGCAATGTACCTTTTGTATTGGAGCTCTCTTTACTTGGAGCATGTTGCTTTTCATCATCTTTGAGAAGTAAGAGAATAAGGGTCTTGATAGTGTTTGTCTCTGTGATTTTTTGTCTAACCACTTTCCAACATTCTTCACCAGGTCTGCACATTTCACATAGCTTCATAAGTGCCATGCCTGGGTGAAAAAAAAATGTTGAGAATGAAGAAAACGAAATACCCAACCCCAAACAGTAATGGATTAAGGTAAGAACAAAATAAAATAAAATAAAATAAACACTTGCCTGCGGAACCTCTAAGTGAGAGACTGAAGCTGGTTGTGTTCAGAAACGTAAGCATGAGGTCCAATGCGCATACACCGTTCTCACCGGCTGCATTGGGACCTCCAAGTGCGAGAGCAGAACGAAAGTCCTAACATAACCATTAAAAGAAATTGTTTTAGAGTTGATTTAAAAAAGGTAGAAACAACAGGCACGTACTCGATCGTTGGCAAATGTAAGGAATACATTTGCTATGCAAAGTAAAACCTTTTGCCTTTGGTCATCTGCAGCATCTAATGGGAATCGTCATCGAAGAGATGGAGTATGTATAAAGTGCAGAGAAGGTGGGTTACCATCAAGTGGTTTCAGTTTCATCTGTTGTTGTGCCAAGTTAACTAGCAGTCTAAGGATTCCTCGTTTAAATAGTGCCTTTGTGTTACTGAGAGCCATTTTATTCAGTGTGTTTAGCGCCAACGAACGCAATGGAATGTCCTTGACATCAACGTCACTGTTTTACCGGCTGGGTTAGAATGTTGAGAAGCACAAAACAGAGAGCACATTGCAATTGACAATACCCAAAGGATAAACTGCACAGAAGATCTAGGGCTGCTATGTCCTTATCAAGAAGCCTTCTCTTGGTCTTACTATGCCAGGCAAGATTATCAAGCGCCATGAGGCACTTCTGCCTCTTGGGAATGGCCTCGTTGCTGTTCTTCACTGTGTTAACGAGCTTGCGCATCTCCATGGCAAGCACTTTATCATCAAGAGCCTTCCACTCGCGCGGAAAAACATCACTCACTATGTTACGAAGAAAATGGGAGAAAGGTGAGTGTTCACAACGCAAAGAGACCCCCCCCCCAAAACAACAACCAATTTAGCATACCATTAAGGAGAGCTCTTTCGGCTATGGGATCAGCGTAAAATGAGGGCGTGCCCCCTGAAAGGGGCGCTTGATTGGCGTTGTTCACTGTCTTGGTCTTGGTGATGGCCTCATTGCCTCCAGATCTCTTATGCGCAGCTTCTTGCATGTTTATCTCTGAAAGCTTTTTTGTGTGTGTGGATGTGAAAGTGTAGCCAAAGGCTTTCGCGGTGTCGACACTCAATTTGTGCTGCTCCTGCAGTGAAAACAGTGCCGACATTTGAGCTGAACTGACCGGGCCCACTGTGACAGGTTACCAATCCATTCATCTGGATGGGGCGATGACTTCTTGGGGCTGCACATCACAAAGATATGTGAGATCTTTTAGCAGATTGAGTCGTTCCTTCCATTGCTGCATCTTATTGTGCATGTTGGCATTGATGGGTTTAATTCGGCTTATGGCAACAGCGCCACCAATTCCAGCATCCCCTCTTCTTAAAAATACTGAAGCTAACAACAAGCCGCTTGGCCACGTTGTGGTAGTTGCTGCTGGGATGCCAAGATCAGGAAGCACCTGGCAATACAACTGTGCAAGACTCATTCTAAAGCATCTGGGCCTCAGTAATGTGACCACAGGGTTCGTGGACACAGAAAGCAGTTTCTTCTTTAACCTTATGGATGAAGAACAAGGCAGCCATGTGTTTTTAATTAAGGCCCACAGATTTGTGGTCAGGCTTGCCCAGAGGGCTGATGTGATCTTAACCAGCCACAGAGATCTCAGAGATGTCTTCGCTTCACTGAGAGACCATTGTGCCACCACACCCAAGGCCTGCAATGTCGGTATGATATGCCTGCTACACCCCCAATTGTTCTCTTCAATTGAGCGTGTTCAAATGGTCGCCACACAATGACAGGAGTTGCCATCAACCAAAGGTGTGTGAGCCACTTGAGAGAGCATAATGTCGAGTTAATGCACATGTACAAGCACAACCAAGGGATCACGAACCAACACAACGAGCTGGAGAAAGATCTTCTGTCCATTGAATCGCTGTTGCTTGACTATGAGTGCTGGAGGTCTGTGGCCCATTTGGACCTTGTCTATGAGGAGATGATGGACTCACCCAGGCGTGCTGTTGCTGACCTCGTGGATGAGATGCTCTCGTGCCAAAAGCTGAGGAATTTGCTCATAGCAGTGGCAGCAGGTGGGCAGCACATGATCATGGACAGGAAAGCAGTCGTGGAATCAGTGCTGGAAGAGCTGGAGGCCACAGTTCCGGGGAACAGCTATGACCACCGCCTCACTATGCTGCATCCCAAGCATCGGTTCGACGGTCGCCACTGCTCTTTCAGGACGAGGCTCAACAAAGAAGAGATAAAACAGATGGAGACACACTTCTCGAGTTATCTTGCACGCCAACACAATACAACACACCACCACTGTCTCGGAAAGGAGGAAGAGGGAACAGAGAAAGGAAGAAGAAGAAGAATGGAAACCCCCAAATTGTGAGGTTTCACATTTATATTTGTTTATTTTATTTCTTTGTGATTGATTATGGAGGAAGGTACATTGATTCCTTCCGATTCCCTCTTTTGGGATCAGTTCTATGGACCCCAAGGAGAAGGGCACAACGAATTTGAATGGTACTTGCCCTTTGAACCTCTCCGACAGGCATTGCCCCCCCCCCCAAGTTAATGCCTGCAACAGGACTGTCAACTCACCACACTTTTGCTGTGGTCACTTTCTTGTGCACAGGTGTTGAGCAAAGCACTGGATAAGGAAAAGCTTGTGCTGCAAGTTGGGTGTGGCACTTCCACACTGGCTCAAGACATCATTGAAAGCAAGACACCCCTTCATTGCTCTTATCTCCAGCGAAAACATTTAACTAACTCACTTGCACTTGCAGGCAGCTTAGCACGGCATGTTGTGAGCATAGATAGCTGTGTCTCTGCAATAGATCAATTGCTAAGACTCAACAAGGCAAGCAAACAAGCGGTTGTGACACGCAAAGGAAAAAGAGGAAAGCGTGGAGGATACAAAAGGACTCAACAAGCTAGCCAGAACAACGACCGCACCATGATAACTCTCTCTGAACAAAAGGTGAGCTCTCGCCATTCACGTGTTCACGTTTTGCCTCTGATGTCTAAAACATTATTGTATTGTGTGTGATGCATGTTTTCTCAGTATATAGACACAAAAACAAGCCCCACTTCGTTTCTTGTGATGGACGCGTGCGCTATGGATTTCTCACCTTGCACATTTGATGCAGTTGTAGACAAGGTTCTAAGAACATCAGTTCCAACACTAGGAAAGGGCTTGAGGCACTCATGTTCTTTTTAAAATATGCACACACAGGGAACTTTAGATGCTATGCTCAGCATAGAAGACGAAGAGAAAAGTTTGTATGTCAAGCACCCTCACTTGTTTTATTTAACTTTAATTAATTGCTTACTTTCGGTTTTGCCATTTGCTGAGATGTTGGAAGATGATGGAAGAAATCTACAGAGTTCTAAGGGACGATGGCCAGTACATCGTTGTGTCAGGTCATCCTAAAGGTATGCATTCGTGTGATGGGTGGTGTGTGGGAGGGCAGCAACTCCTCTTTCTAGAAATGAGAATAACAGCATGTGCTGTGGGTATGTGTTTTTACATATGCATTAGATTGGGTGGAGTCCATCTTTTTGAAGAGTGGTCTCTGGTCGATCGATGACCAAGGCGGGGTGGGAGGTCACACATTGATCAAATCGCCACTGCAGCCAGAGGCCACGGATGCAAGCAGGGTTTGTTCAGTTCCCAGCTCGGACGACAAGTATTGCATCACGGTGTCAGTTTGGATGTTGAAGAAGAAGCAACAAATAAATAAATAAATAAAATGGAAAATGCTACATACTTGATGTGATTCAAACGAGATGCAAACTGCAGATAGCTCTCTTTGGCCCATTTTGAAAGTTCAGGGACAGTAATAGTCTCATAGTTATCATTAGGTGTAGCCTTCTGTATTTTATTTTATATTATTATGGCTGTGCTATATTAAAATACAACAACCAAGCAAGACTTATTTTCCCTATCTGTTTCTTTGATTTTGGTTGGCTTGCTGGTCTGAGAAAAATATCAGAACACTTTAAATAATAATAATGTTTAAATTTCGCATATTTGGTTTTTGTGCTCACAATGCATCAACAACACTCAACCACAAGCAACACTGACCCAGCTCACCAAAAGCACGTACGCTATGACTTGCTTGATGGAGGCAAGCTGGACTACTACCCAGGTTTCTTGAGCAGTGAGGAGGCTGATCGCCTTTGGTCCATCTGCAAATACCAGCCAGGCCAGCAGACTCAAGTGCCCTGGTCCCAGGGCGAGGTCTACCTCACTAATCTCTTGTTGTTGTTCTTGCTTTGAGAGACTGACACCAGCCCAGGTGGTTGTAGGGAAACGTAAGATACAAGAGCCACGCCTGACTGCCTTTTTGGGGGCTAGGGATGGGCTGCAGTACACCTACAGTCAAAAGCTTAATGTGTCAACGAGATGGCCGCAGGAGGTAGAGGATGTAAAGAAGAGAATCGAAGGCATAGTTGGCCATCATTACAATGTTGTGCTCATGAACTGGTCAGTGTGAAACCCAGATATAACTTGACACCTTCGTAATGAACTGCAAAAACAAGGCCATGTTAGTACAATCAGCCTTATTTATTGTTGTTGACAGGTACAATGATGGACGCCATCATGTTGGTTGGCATTCTGACAATGAGGCAGACCTGCAGCCTGGCTCATCTATTGCCTCCTTATCTCTTGGAGACACAAGGTTAAGAGATACTAAGCAGTGTTGTTATTGTTGTCCACTGACACAACAAAACAAATTAGGGAGTTTCAGCTTCGACACAGGACAGACTCTGAAATTGGCCAGAAGCAAACTGAACTTCACGCAAGACTCAAGGCTGAGGCAAATCAAACTCAAAATGGTGAAGAAAAAGAGGATGACAGCGAGGGCGGAAAACAGAAGAAGAATGCCAAAAATGCAGGGCTCACCTGGACGAAGGAAGAACAAGAGCTGATGAATCACAAGGTGGGGAAGGATCCTTCAATGAATATGAGCCTTAAGCTAAACCACGGGGACCTACTGATCATGGGCGGCAAGCTTCAAGAGTACTGGAGGCACAGGGTGCCAATGTTGCCCAAAGATGCAGTTGGCCCTCGTATCTGCTTCACCTTCAGATCTGTATCTGACCTTACCTAGAACTCTGCAAACTGGAGAGGGAAAGTGTTGTTGTTTGTGGTGCTGATAACTATTTGAGATTACAAGAGGGCTCACACTATGAAAGAGAACCTCTATATGGCGTTGGCTAGTTTGGAGAGCCACGATGAAGAATAAAATCGCTCTGCACTGTAGATTCGCGGGTCGATTGCCACTGAGTTGTGGTTGTGAGGATGCAAGAGCTGGTCTGCCAGGAGTTTTGCAGAACCACAGGCCAGCGTCCAACCGAGGCTGCCGTGGCCAGCGTTTACATAGACATTGCTCTCAAGATTGGTTCTGTTGTGGCGACCAGAGATGCTCACATGTCCAATTACAGGTCTCGAGTCACTGTATGTGCCCATTCCATGAATTAGTCATATAAGCTTGAGAGAGAGGGAGAGCATGATGGTGATGAAGAGGCTTGCTGCTCCCAAATACTAACGGTGTGACTGGCCGTAAACAAGCCCAAGTGGAGATCATGCCATGGCTCGTGCTGGGATGAGGGGAGGGCACAAGGTGAGGAAACCACTGGTGGGCTGAAGCAGTGAGGAGGGCAAGGCCCTCGTCGTTGGCCTCGAAGGTGGGTGCCAGGCCACATATCTCTGCAATTCCCACTATCCTCAGCTTCCCTCCAAACCTTGTGGCAACGCTTAAGATCGTTTCCACAATGGCCCAAAACGAAAGTTAAAAGAAGAGGCCTCACCTGGCTATGTATGTCTTGGTTTCCAGATCGGCCATATTCATAGTTGGCACTGCGGTGGCATCAGTGCCCTTAGTTTCTGAGGACTGCTGGATGGGGATGGTGAGGCTGTAGCCCTTCACAGGATAAATTGGAAGCTTGACGCCGAGGCTGTCCAACATCTGAGATGTGTAGCTGCCCATACAGAGAATGAAGAGGTCAGCCTTGATGTGATCTCCCTCGCTGGTGATGACTGTGGATATCCTTCCTGGGTCAGCCTCATCTCTCACAAGTTGATCAATTCTCTTGTCATAGAGGAATTGAACAGCATACTGCTCTGCACACTTGTCAGCGAGCTGCTGTGTAAACATGCAGCAGTCACCACTTTCATTGCCGCTCCACAAGATGCCACCAGCAAGAGGGGCTGTGCTGTGGGCCAGAGATGGTTCTAGCTCAATGCACTGTTCCTTCGTGAGAATAGTATGGTCATCAAGACTATCTCCAAAGTACTGTTCTAGAGCTCTGATGGCTGTTTGCTCATTTTCAAACTTTTCTTGTGACCGACAAAGGTGCAAAATGCCAGAGGAGGATCCTCTCTCATAGGTAAGTCCTTCTTCCTCCCTGCAGCGCAAAAAGATTACAATGCATTTTCACCATCTCTCTCTCTCTCTCGAGCTCACGGTCACTCTATGCCAAGTCTTTCTCTCTTCTCTCGTGTGGCCAACTAGAGAGCTACTGGAAAACACTTTCACAGCGAAAGCGTCTATAGCCCAGTATTATGGCTAACCATACATCCGCTCTCTCCTCCACGTGCACGCTTTGCATACCTTATTTGCTTGAGGCAAGAGTGGCTGTAGAGTGCCAAAGCACGAATGGCGTTGGCGCTGATGAAAGCGGCTTCGTCGTTAGCGGCCGCAGCAGTGAAGAGGAGAGCTCTGAGCACGGGCAGGCTGAACAAGGAGCTCAGGCGAACAATGAAATAGGGCACCAGCAGCTCACTGTCCTGTGTAAGAATAACAACTGAATGAATGTTGATTGATGGTGGCACAGCTGCTTCTTTCGGTTGAATGCAAACAAATGATATGAAGTAGTTGAGCAGGATATTGAGAATATTTACTTGTAAGATCCGAGTTTGGGATGATGTTGGCAACAGAAGCTGGCGCAGGCGCCATTTGAGCCTTAGCCATTGCTGGCGTGCAGCCTTGCTGAAGAATCCTGCACCTGTTGCTGGCATGAAGTCACTAATCCCATGTAAATATTAGATTATGCACAAGAATTAGGTATGCAAAGATGGGGTGGAGGAGGACAAGGGATTTTGCCTGGGGCACACGTGTCCTCCATTGGCGAAGCTGGTCTCCATGGCAGGTCTGCTGTTGCGCTCGATGACGACCACTTCATAGCGGCCACTGCGGGCCAGATAGTAAGCCGTAGTTACGCCTATGACCCCAGCCCCCACAATCACAATCCTCTTCTTCCCCTTCTGCTGCTTCTGCTCTTCCTTCTTTTCCATCTGCTCATTCTTGCTTTCCGTCACACTGTATATTACTGTTTTGCGGGAAGCGGGTTGTGGATGTAATGCTGCAAGTGGAGACGATGGTGGTGTTGTTGCTTCTTGATGGTGGCGGCTGGTGAAGACTACGCCCAAGCCCATGGCCCCAAGGAGAGCAGCGCTGGTCAGCACACGATGGGAACGTTTTGAAAGCAGATGAAGGGACAAGGCTGTGCTGCTCCTCTTCATGACAAATGTCCAACACTTGCGTGAAATTGTCCAACAATCAAGATCCTCCTAGGACTCTTTTACACTGCAGAGTTTTAAAAAAAAACAACTTGTTTGAATTGTTTATTCAATCAAGAGAAAAGAGTTCCCAAAATCTCTCCCCCCCAAGTGATTTTGTTTGACAAAAAAAGAATGCAAAAAATTCAGAAAAAAAAGTTACTATTCTCTCACACATACATCATGGCATGATGAAGCTCACTCTTCCAAAACATGCTCAGTACCAGAAGCTGTTACTCTGGATTCAGGAATCAAGCAGTCACATTCCAATCATTCTTTATTCGACCGTTAAGCTTCCAAGAAAAAGTTTGCATATTTCCCGGTTTTGTGCTGATTTCTTACAGGAAATTTTTCAAATGACCAGCTCGCTCCCTCTTCTCAAAAATAATAAAAAAAAAATAGCTCGGGAGACCAAACACCCCCCCCCTCCCAATGAACGCCAACGATATGGCCATAGATGGCCAGGACGACATGCACCATCCCACCGGTGCTCCCATGGGAGCCTCTTGGGGTGTGAGTGGGCATCCCTCGCCTTTTGGTGCTGCTTCCAATTTTCCTCATTATTCTTCTTCTAATGGTCCCTTTGGTACCCCTGCCTCTTCTTCCTCTCCGTTTACATCTCCCTCTACTATCGCCACTGATCCCTTCGGGGTTGGAGAACACTGTACAAATCCTTTTAATGTTGATCTGTCTCAGCAACATCCCTTTGGCGTTCATAATTTGCAGCATTTTCAGATGCCTCGTTTTGTTGAAACACAACTTGAGCCCATCAAGCGAAAGAGAAAGTTTGAACGCGAACATGCCGAAAAAGACTTTTCTGATGGGGAGAGCTCACCATCAGAAAGAGAGGAGGTGAAGGTCGTCTCAAAGAGAATGCGGCTGATGAAACCCTTCTGCAAGCCTGAAGATTTTGAAGATCCCAACAGCTTTATATCTATCAAGGTGAAGACTCTCACAGGCAGATTGATCACAGTGAAGGTCAGTGTTCACAATACAATAGAGGAACTCAAAGAGCATTTAGAAGAGAAATCGGGAATCCCAATGTACCAACAGAGGTTGATATACAAGGTACCACACTTGTTTTCATCATTGTGTGGTGTGTGTGTGTGTGCACATGGCCACGTGATGTGATCATTCATATGAACCAGAGAGTATATGAGAAAGCAGAGAGAGAGCAGAGAGATATCAAGATACTTTGGGTCCTGCTAACGCTGTTATATTAATGTCCTTGCCTGATGCAGGGCAAGCAAGTTGCCAGCGGCCACACCTTGCAGCACTACAACATCCAGTCCGGTTGTGTATTATACATGGTCCTTGCTCTGCGCGGCTGAACCCACACACCCACACCCAATGCCCACACACACACTCTCTCACACACACACTCAGACCCTTTTTACAACACAACACCCTTGTCGTCAATTCTGTGTATTTCGTGATAATTCGAGGTTTGTCTGCAGGGATCCTGATCTCTCCAGAAATGTATAGAATAGCTAAGAAAATAAATTATTTTTAATAATAAAAAAAAACCGCAATTCTGTTGGCAAAAAAAAAAAGAAATCACTTTGGGAAGGACATCGGATTGTGAGATGAGATCTTTCTGCCGAGCCTTTGCCCAGAATGGCAGGAGGAAAAACCTCTTCGCAGGACGTTGGACTGCTCGTTTGCCTGGCATGAGGTCATTTTCTTCTGCTGATAAATCGTTTAAGCCCCAGAATATCATGAAGGCTGTGCAGCTTGCTTCGTTTGGTGATGCCAAGTCGGCTTTGCGGTACAGAGAAGATGTGGCCACTCCCTCCCTCAACACTGCCACTAGTGATGTTCTTGTGCAAGTCGAGGCAACCTCCGTCAATCCCATCGACCTTGCCATCAGGAAAGGTCCAGAGCAGTGTCTCCTCAAATTACAGAAGCACATCACACTGACCTTTCCTTATGTAACTGAAATAGGCTTTGGCAAAAATTTGTTCTTTCAGGCACGGCCATCGGGCAGTGCTCACATTCTGGGCTTTGATTGCTTTGGTACAGTCCTGAAGGCAGGCAAGAATGTCTGGAACCTCAAAGAAGGGGACAAGGTCTGGGCTGCCACTTCTCCTCTTCGGGATGGATGCTACGCCCAATATGTTGTGGTTGAAGAGGTAACATAAATCTGCTTTCCCATTCAAATCATTTCTTCTTCTGCTTCACGTAACACACACACACCACATACTGTGCAATGCCACCAACCAATTAACAAAATAGACAGCAGTCGCCCTTGCACCTGGAAACTTGAGTGCTACAGAGGCAGCCTCACTGCCCTACGTAGCTGTAACAGCATGGAAGGCACTCGTGGACACTGCAAAGTTGAAGCCTGTCTCTGGTTATTATTATTAGTATTATTCTGCATTCATTCATCCATTTCACTCACTAATACACATCAGGGGAGAATGCAAATAGACAGAGCATATTTATAAATGGAGGCAGTGGAGGTGTTGGCTTCTTCTCCGCTCAACTGATGAAACATTTTGGTCACCACGTGAGCGCCACATGCTCAACAGTCAACGTAGAGAAGCTGAAGCGAGTCCTCACTGACACCGAAAACGACAAGGTCTTTGATTACAAAGCAGTCCCCAACTGGGACGAGGCCTGTCTGGCTGAGAACAGACGGTTTGATGTCGTTTTGGACACAGTGGGCGGTGATGAAATGGAGAAGAAATGCACATCCATTTTAAAGAAAAGTAACTTTTGTTTCCATCCCACCTCCCGACTCTTCTTCTCTCTTGTCGGGCACAGCTAACCCCAACATACATCTCTCATACAACACACTTCTGCAGAAGGCAGATATCTCTCCCTGAAGAGTCCTCTCTTGGAGACAATATCAGATACAAACAGCTTGTTGATGGGCACTGCCAAGGGTATGTGGAATGTATACAAGAGAAAGCTTCAGATCAACAAGGAAAGCGGCGTGCTGGCGGACTATGTAGTCTTCCAGCCGGATGGCAAGATACTCGAAGAAGTGAGGCAGCTTGTGGAAAAGGGCGCCATCAAGCCGGACACAGATAGGATCTTTGAGTTGCGAGAAGTGGCCAAAGCCCACGAGTACATGGAGTCTCACCAGGCCAAAGGCAAAGTTGTACTAAAGGTTCCACAAAACTAAGAGAGAGAGAGCGGCGTACATACGAGCGGGCATACGTTTGCCCTCAAAATGACTGACCTGCCATACTAATTAAAAATAAAACGTTGATAGTGTTAACATATTCCTAATGTATTCTGATAATGTTATGTTATGAGCGAGAAGCATCAAAAATTTCTTGGAGTATCTCAGCGGCTCCCTGCTGTTTGAGCTCTTGCGCAAGTCTCACGCCCAGTGCCTCAGGGTCGCTGATCGGTGCCTCCATCTCTCCCTGCACGCATCTGACGCCATCAACGCTCAACACCGCCCCACGAAGATACAATGTGCCGTTCTCTTTGTTTACCCGCGTGTGGACACCCACAGGCACCTGACACCTTTTGGTGTGGCCAAGCAAAGATGAATGTTAATTTCTAATTTCTAATACCATACATTGGTCATCATCATTAACAGCAACAGCAGCAGGGCAATCATTAAATTACCCTCCTTCCAATTCTCGCAAGAAAGCTCTCTCTGCACGACAGGACAGTGCTGTCTCCTCATGATGCAGCCTGTGTCCATCAGATTACAGTGTTAATGTTAAAAAGAAAATGGTTGTGTACGTAAGCACAGAGAAGAGAATAGTATGATGAATGGCAATGTTGAAAGGAAGATTACTTGGCAAGAATGTTCAGCATGTCAGTATCATCAGCTCTGCATTCTATAGCAAGGGCACCCTGGCCCACAGCATGCAGCGATTGTGTATCAGTAAGGACCTCCTAGTAAAACAAATAAACGCGATCAATAGATAATGGAAAGAAGAAAGCGACGGAACGGCAGACAATACCTGTATGCGTTGACCCATGCCAAGCCTCTTAAGACCTGCAACGGCGAGGATGATGCCATCGTACTCACCATCATCTAGCTTTCTCAGGCGTGTGTTCAGATTTCCGCGAACATCTGCAACAAAGAAGTAAGAGGTTAACAATAACTTGACAAGACCGTCTTTCATATTTGAAGAGGAATCTTTGCCTTTGAATGCCAGGTGTGGATAGGCTCTGGCAAGCTGAGATCGCCTCCTCAAAGAGGAAGTGCCAATAACAGAGCCTTGAGGAAGAGTGGCCAATGTGCAGCCACTGTGTTTGGCGTTAACTACCAGCGCATCGTTAGGCACTTCCCTCTCTAGAATGGCACCGACGACCAATCCCTCTGGAAGCCTTGTGGGAAGATCCTTCAGTGAGTGCACAGCCAGGTCAAGCTCCTTCTGCAGCATGCCCACCTCCAGTTCCTTAGTGAACAGGCCCTTGTCACCTGGTGCATGTGGTGATTGAGTGAATACAGGACACAAATCTTTGATGCAAGATGCTGTGATGATTTTGATTGCTGTCAGCGGAAAGAAAGATTTTTGAAATCTTAAGTACCTATCTTGGCGAGGGCCACATCAAGAATCTTGTCTCCAATGGTCTTCCTCGCCTCAACGGTAAATTGGATGTTGGGATAGGCCTCCTCCAACAGCGCCTTCACGTGGTGGGTTTGGACCAACGCCAGCTGGCTGTCACGAGAACCAATACGCACTGTTTTGACCTGTTGTTGCTGCTCCATTGCCGTTGTTGTTGTTGTGGTGGTGTGTGTGTGTGTTGTTGTGTTATTAGGACTATTGCCAAAACAAAGGCAATAGAACTAAACGGGGGGCGAGCGGAGAGGGTACTTTCATAGTTCCCTGTCACCTGTCTCTTACCCCCCCCCCCCGTTCAATCTCTTCGATTCTGAATGCAAAAACCCAATTTGTGTAGATTTCAGAGCAGATGTAAAGAATGGAAATGAGAGATGGCCATATTTTCTTTAAATCTAATCAATGATCACCACCGCTGGCGAGGAGCTCAATGCCTGGGCGTGGAGATGTGGCGGTGAATCTTCTATTGTGATCACTCTTGCGTCATTGCCATCCCGACCACTGCTGCTTCTCTCACAACTGACTTCAGGCGAACTCTCAGTCCTCTGTTGGTGCTGCTGCTGCAGCTTCTTCTCTTGCTTCTTTTTCTTCTGCTTTTGCTTCTTCTTCCTTTCATCCTTCTTCGCCTGCTTCTCGAGCTTCTTCTCGAGCCTCTTCTTTTCTTTTGGACTGATGAGGCCGCTCTTGACCGTCACAAGATTACCCTTATGAAGGAAGCTCTCCACGTTTGAGAGATTCACTTTGGCCTTCTTCTTCTTGGGAGTTTTGCTCTCACCTTGAGTGGGCACTTGGTCGATGGGCATCCAACATCCCTCCTGCTTTCGCTCTCTGGCTGGACCTCTCGTGCCTCCACCAAGCTGCTCCATCGATGCTAGATTACATGCCTTTTAAGAAGAAGAAGAAGAAGCAACAACAACAAGAAGAAGAAGAWAAGTATAMRTGCATACATACA
>MRZZ01000954.1:0-16184 GCA_002025285.1 Acanthamoeba comandoni | reverse complement strand
CTGCAGTTCTTGCAATACAGCTTGTTATCGTGGAAGTAGTAGGAGTTGCCAGTCAGCTTCTGCTTGCAATGCGAGCACACGAAATGCTGCGGATGATACCTGCAATGCCAAGAAGAAAGAATGGAAAGATTAAAATAGTATTAGGATGCGAAGAAGAAGAAAGAGGAGGGGAGGTGAAGGAGACGAAACCGCTTGTCTCGTGCTCTGACGCATTTGCCTATGATGGGACGGTCGCACTCTGGGCATATGAGACCTTTCTCCTCGTAATAGTGCTTCTCGCAGTAAGCGAAGCCCTCGTGCTCAAAGAAGGAGCCTGTGAATGGCTGACTGCAGGCCTTGCAGACGAAGCAAGCTGGATGCCACCTGTGCGCGTGAAAGGAGAGATCATATAGACACGAAGTTGAGAGCAATTCATAAAAATATATTAAAATATTGGTATACAACGTACGTCTTTCCCAGAGCGTTGGTGCACTCTCCCTGGATAGCAAATGTACACTGGCCACATTTAGGAGCAAAGCGATCAAGCCAATCGGTCTGGCAGTAGGCCTTGCCGTCGTTGCCTATTGTAGTTGAAGGAGAAGAAACTCTTTTTCAACTTTCATTCACATTATTGTTGAGCTCTCCAGCAGTCACATCCAACGGTACCTTCAACGACAGGGACATCGTTTTCGTCAAAGTTTCGTCGACAGATAGCGCATGCCAAGTGGTACTTGTGCCAATTCATGCCAAACGCCACAAGGAGCTTCTCTAAAATGGGCTCACCGCACGCGGAACAAGGAGGGCAATTAGCAGGAGCTAAACTAAGAGCTCCTGAGATTGTTGAAGAGGAATAAACAGATTCAGATTCACAGTTTCAGCAATGATTGTTGTTTGATATGTGTACATACCTAAACCTGCAGAAAGTCCGCCCAAGGTATCTGCGTTGTGGCTGGGCTGGGCAGCTGAGGGATCAAAAAGAAAAGTTAGCAAAGCGCTCTGAAGTATTTTGTTTTCGTCCGCACGTGTGAAAGCCACCACCAGACCGATTTATTGGCTGGTCTTGTTGTTCTTACCTGCGGCACTCGGAGGAGCCCCACCGAATTGCAGCTGATTTAATAAATCATCAAAATCATCCGTGGCCTGCTCAATTATAAATCTTGGTTAACAGTAGACCACATTCCCTAGGGGAGGGAAGTTTGGTGCGTGCCTGTTTTCCTGGCTGAATTGATGCGGCAGCAAGGCTCGAGTTGAATTCGGCCAAGAGATCAACACCCCCAGCAGCTGCTGGCGTAGCAGACCCAGGAGATGGCGTCCGTGCGGCAGTTCCCATAACCCCTCCACGTCCTCCTGGTCCGGCGCCTGGTCCACCTGTAATATGCTGGGTATGAAACAAATATATATACATATGCCCTTCAATAAAAGATACTACCTTGCATTGAGGGTCTAGGTTGTCCCATTGGCCCAGCACCCTGTTGAGGCTGACCTGCCTGTCTTTGCACCGCACCAGGCGAGCCTGCAAAGAAATTAACGTTGAAATTTAACCGGTTGGTCATTCATCCTTAACATCATTGGACAGTTGGTTATTTGTATTTAACGCAACGTACCAGCCTGTTGTGGCGATCCTGACATTGGTCTGTTTTGCATCATCTGTGCTCCGGGTTGCATACCCGGGCGCATACCCTGTTGCATGCCCGGTTGCATTCCCGGCCGCATACCCTGTTGCATGCCCGGCTGCATTCCCGGCTGCATACCCTGTTGCATGCCTGGTTGCATTCCCGGCTGCATCCCCGGGCGCATACCATGTTGCATGCCCGGCTGTGCCCCAGGCTGCATCCCCCCTGTTGATGGAAAAAATGAGATTAACTAATCACATAGGGTTTAAGCAGCCAAGTATTACCAGGCATTGGTCGAGGACCAGGTTGTGGTTGTGGCATAGATCCTTTAGTGTTTAAATACATTAATAAGAACCACATCGGCGAGAAGGTCAACTTGTTCTTCATATATCAAGAAATTACCTGGTGCACCAGGTCTGAACCCTGGTTGAGCCTGCTGCGGCTGCATTCCTATTGTTTAGAAAACAGTTATTCCTACATGGCATTCTTGTTTGCATTGGTTCAATAAAACAAAGGATACCTGGTTGCATGGGTCTGCCTGGTTGCATTTGTGGCATGGGGCTTCCTAAATACACAATTAAAGAAATTTATGAAAACTGTTTAAAGAATAAATGTGTACAGATCGAAGGAATAATACCTGACAAAGGTCTTTGGCCTTGTGGTAACATTTGTTGTTGCATTGGCCCTCCTGTTCATAAATAAACGTGGAGATGCACTAAGGTTAAGAGGGAATAATAACACAAGCCATTTGACTTGATCTTTACCATTTGCGGGGGCGCCAGGCCTGAACCCTGGTTGAGCCTGTTGTGGCTGCATTTGGGCTAAACATTTGTTTGTTTTGTTTTAATAAATTTCTTAGCATTGTAAATTATTGCCAGTAGCTGAACTAACATACCACTAGGGGGTCTTTGCCCAGCTGGTTGCTGAACACCCATTTGTCCTCCACTTGGCATACCTGATGGGAGCCATCAAGTTAAGTGTGGAGCATTAGAATTAAAGGGAAGATGTGAATCATGCTCACCTCCAGAAGCTCTAGGACCACCAGAGGGACCCTATGAAAGAGAGAATGCCATAATCAATCGAATGTACTTATATTTTTTTTTTGGGGGGGGGGATGAATAAGGACTTACCGCAAGCTTGAATACGAATTTACATTGCTCACCAAATTGCTTATGATATGGCCATGCTGTTTGTGTGGGTCCAATTCTTTGTTCTTTGATCATGCGTATGTAAAATATTATGGAAGGGGAATCGTGAGTGATCAAAAGGAACAAATAATTCCATATGTCAAAGAGAAAAAGAGAGTTCAATTTGCTTTCGTACCTGGAAAACCAGGAGCGCTAAAATACAGATGGTAATCGTTGTCATTGCCCAGTTTCTGCTTCACTTGGCCGCACAATTCAAGCGCTGTTGTGTTGGGAAGCAAAAGAAAGGTTTTGAAAGTGTCATCCTCAAAGAACATGCGCAAAATCGCCCTCTCCATTGGTTGCGCAAAGAAGGGTGGGAAGCAGATGGATTCTGTTCCACTTGATCTACTCTTCAGAAGGGCCTTTGGTTGTCAAGTTTGTTAAGAAGGCTCTGTTCCTGATTCCTGGCCCATTTGGGGGGGGGGGGGAAGAAGGCCATTTAATGAAGATAAGATAAATCCATTAAAAATTCTAAATTTTTTTTGTCTATCTAATCGTAATTAACATTATTTCAATATGCATAACATTGTTTCAATTTCATGATGTAACGGTATCACATGCAGTAGAAAGATGAGTGAATGACTCTTGTCTGTCCACCGCCATTTCATCTTACTTTTTTTTTCCACCTTCATGGCTTTAAAGCTCCACTTCTTAAGTACTTAGTTGCATCCATTCACTTCTATGAATACGCCATAATGGTCGCTGTAGGGCACCACCTGGAAGGTCTCGGTGTCGACCATCACAGCACTGTTCTCAAACAGGGTCAGGGCCTGGGAGTTAATCTGCCTCCTGATGCCACGAGTCAGGATATGATCCAGCATGCAGTCCTTATTTTCCACAGTCTACGTTTTTGAAGCATTGACCGGGGGGGAGGGGTAGTAACTCCCATCAGAAAGCTAAAAGATTAACATTGGTAGGGGGGTGCTTCTCACCTGGACCACCAGGGGGTTGGTGGAGCACAAGGTGCATTGAGCATGGGAAGAGGAGGCATAGGGGTTGCTGAATCCGGCATCGGTCCACAATTGATAGGTATCCTCAGCAATGCCTTTCACCTTTTGCGTGTGCCCCCATCAGTAAACTGATGTGAGTCACCCTAAACACGAATGTACTCACTGCAGGGACCACGTGGTCGAGGGAAGGGCTGCTGTTGAGGTCTCCCATGATGATCACAGGTTCCTTAGGATTCTTCACCTTAGACTGTAGCCAATCAAGGACAGCAACAGTCTATCATTGAAGAAAGAAAGAAAGAAAGAAACTTCCAATCAGGCTCAGGCGGTCAGAGTAGGATCCCACGCCCCAACAAACGAACCTGTTCTTTGTTCTCCGCCCTGTTGCTCCCATGCATTCCAGAGTAAGGTACTGTAGAATCTGTGGTTGTCAAATGTGTACACACGCTGCACCCCCCAAAACGTAAAAGTAAGTGATCCTGGGAACATGTGAAGTAGGGGGTGGAGATGAACAAACACGTGGGTATCTCCCAGAGTTGGCAAATGAACTTTGGCGTATATGGCAGAACGCTTGATTGTGGTGGTGTTGAAGATAAGGTGGTCCACATTGTTAAGAGGAGTGCGAGAGGCAAGTATCTTCCCGTTGGTCCCTCCATACGCAAAGCACTTGTTAGGATCCCCTGGCACCTGTGAGAAACATTTCACCAAGCTTTCCTCAACTGTACTCTGGCCTAAATGGGGCACACAGGAGTGATTGTTAGAAGATACCCTTTAAGTTAGCATATATATGTTAATTTCTTTTACTCACCAGTGAAGACCTTGTCAATTTGAGTTGAAAGACAACTAATACAAGAAGTGTTAAGAGACGCCTTTGCCAAGTAACACTCTGTGGTACAATCATTGACCTCAGACTCACTTAAAGATATGAAAAATATGACACATAATCAGAAAAGTAGTAAAGCAAGGGCTGGGTTTGGGAAAAAGAAAACGTAGTACGGAAGAGCAGCACATTGGCTTGCATAACATTCCAAGAAGGGGGTAATCTCTTCTATAGTGCACCAGCATGGCTCTGACTCAGCAGCTGGCCCAGTTTCTATGTACTGAAAGACTGGAGAGAGGGCGCTCGCAAAGGAATTCATCTATTGAGTGTTCATGTATTCATACATCTGTCCTTACTAAGAATGGAGGCAAGCAGTTCAGGTCAGTAGGATTACCTCACTCAAAACCCAAATCTCCTGTAAGCACATGAGGTCAATCTGTTTCTAAGGTTTTGTGTAGGGTCAGCAGGGAAGCTAGAGATGGTTTTTGGTTGTTTGAGCACGGAACAGTACATCTTCGGCTAAGTGAACAACAGCTCTAAGAGAAGGACTGAAACGATCTATAGGGTATGAGTTTCCACTGTAGCGTAGACCAGTGTTATAGGTGAAGAGTTTGGCTCCATCTTTGGTGCATATTATCACATGTGTACACACAGTACTTTTACTTCAGAACAAGTTTTTCTCTTGTAAAAGGGGTCATCAAACGAGTACCTGCTATTTGGGAGAGGCCAAAGACAAGGAAAAAGAAGCACAGGCCTGAATTCATTGTCTCTTGAAATGGCAGTGCCTGGTCTGTCTTTTATGTTTCGTTTGGCATAGGATAGGTGGCCACCTTAAAGGCCAAGTGTGGAGCCATAAAATTGTAGCAGCTATTCATTCTTAAGAAGAAGAATAGACCAAAGGAATTCTATTCTCCACAAGGTGCGTTTGACACAAAAAGACCTATCATCAACCTACATGATCTCCACGTGATTTAAGTCTGCAGTCTTAACTGATTATAATTATGCACCACTCGAGGAGGTTAGGAGTTAGCCCTCCTTGTTTGCTACCACCAAATCAAGGAGGCACAGGTGGCCATTTGTTTGGCACTAACTATTGCTGCCACAAAAAAGTTGCAATGTAGCACGTTAAAAAAGCGACCCATCATTAATCATAAACTTTAATGTAACCTTAAAAGTGTTCTGAAACCGGGAAAAAGTCGGATTTTGGGTGACATTAATTTTTGCTCGATTTTCAGTCGCTGCTGGACAGTCGTGTTAGACCCCAAAGGCTATTTGTGGTTTCAAAGATCACACACTCACATTTCGCACTTCTTGCTTCGATTTGTTGCAATTCACTTGCTCTGTACTGTAAAGTAGTGTTAATAGTGTAAAAACCTTTTTTTTTGATTTGATTTAAATTTAAGCATCAAGTATGGCGGATGAGACAGGAATGGATCAGGTAACCAACTCATTTCCACCCCCACTCGAATTGTGAATTAAACACCTTCTCTTTCTAAACCTTCTATTTTCACAGTTAGCGTCCCCCCCCTCCCCCCAACTAATAATGTAATCAATCAATCAATCAGGTGCTGGAGGCTGTGGCCGATGCAGTGGCCCAATTGGTTATGTTCTCTGTTGAAGCTGAAGAAAATAACTCCATTCTTCCCAACATTGCCCCGGGGGCTCAGGCTGTGCAACAAGCTGTCAATGTGCTCGTAGACATCGCCACTGGTCCTCTTCACCGCTCCCTCTACTTAATGTTCACCGTCTAACCCTGTTCCTTGTTAGAGATGGCGCAAAAATATTCTTCAGAGCAAAAGATCCAACAGAAGATGTTTGATGCGGCCAAGTCTATCAAGGGAGCCACACAGCAGATCGTCAACGATGCAGTCACTTTGAGCAAAGATCAATTCAACCAGCAGGCGAAGAAGAGCATTCTTAAGGCTGCTAAAGATGTCTTGCAAGGTACCCTAAAGCGAACCCACTCATCATTCACAAAAAGCCCTCAAACATAACATCGTATATGTCAGTGCACTTTTATTAATTGTGACCACATGTGCATTTGTTTTCCTTGTCTAGGCACCGTATCTGAACTCCACCTGGCAGACAAATACGATGTCATAAAACTGGTAAAGGCTGCCACCTTGTGCAAAGAGGACGTTCAAAGATCTGGGGATGTAACATCCACAGGTATGGATCTGTTTCAGATAAAATCTGTTCTTATTCAAAAAAAATTTTAAATCATGCCTTTACCTTTCCCACAGAGCAAATAATGGATCTCACTCGTGGACTATCGTCAAACGTGGTGGCACTCGTGAAGCTTGTCAACCAGAGGCAGGCGATTCTCGTTGATCCCATTCTGCGTCGCCGCCTGGAAACAGCCAATAACACTGTCAAAAACGGGATACAACACTTTGTCAGAGCCATGGGAGAGGCAAGAAATCCCCTCTTCTTGTTTGCTTAGTCTCCCTGTTTCCATTTGTATTGTTTTATAGTCCTTTTTGATCCTTAACAATTGTATGCATAATCTTTTAACCACTCTACAGGTTGTGAAGCAACCTTCCAACACCACGATCAAGGCAGACCAAAGAAGAATAGCACGTGAATTTGATGAGGTGCGCAACATATTGGCTCGCAAAATGGTCTCCCATTTGGTGACAGCTTTCTTTTTCTTACAATTCTTTAAACAAACACAGGCGCTGGATGAAATAATAGAAGTTGCTCGCCTTTCTTGCAAATCCATGTTTTCTGGCCTGGACTTAGACTTTGAGCCACCAAAAAAACCCACAATCCAGGATCTCCGTAAGTTACGCTTGTTTTCTTTTTTCTTTTTTTCTGACATATGATTGATGGACTGACAGGCGAGTGCCATGAGCGGATTGTAAAGGAACTGGGGAACTTGGATACAGCTGTTAATACGAAAAAAGCTGACGAGGCAGCCAAGGCTCTTCACCTCATCAGTTCTGCAATAATGCAAGAGGTACAAGTGAACCAGCCAATGACTATGAAACAATAAACTGACTTTAGCTAAACATTGCAGGTTAAAATAGCGACATCCATCGCAGACGAATGTGCTGACGACACCCACAAAATCAATATCTTGGAGGCTTGCGACGAGGTTTGTTTTTTTTGAACTATATTAAATTGATACAGGAGCCTCAAATAATTCCGTTTGTCGATCGAACAGGTTGAAAAAATGCCGTCAGAATTGACACCCACAGCAAAGGAGGCTCTCAAAAGAACTGCCGAACCAACTTTAAAGAAGAAGCTCGAAAGTTTAGAAGAGGTACTGTGCAGCTGCTCTAGGAATCATACTTTTCTACGATGTCTAATTGCGTCAATAGAATACCAAGCAGGCTAGTGCTGCAGTGTTAGCTGCAGTAGCACTCTCGTCTTCAGCAAAAGATAAACTGCTAGAAATCTCACGTGACTTAGATACTCATTTGACGCATCTAGAGGATGGTGTTGATGAAAAGAACAAGGCTAAGGCCGCCAAAGCTGGTTAGTTCTTCTATTTACTTCGGTTAATAGATTTCTTAATTTTTTTTTACCACACGTGAACCTTCAGCAAAGGCTGTGACAGATGATTTAGGCAATGCCACCATAATTGCGCAGGCCATTGCTGACGCATCCAATAACCCACAGACTGCCAATGCTATACGCGCTGAGGCAAGACTATTTCTTCACTTTTTATAATAAAATATTAATAACTGATGGTTTGATTCCTCTGCATGTTTAACTCTTACAGATTGATGCCATGAATGCATTAACTCCACAGTTGTTGCAGTCAACAAAAGCTGCTATTGCAGATCCCAACAACGCGCAGGTTGTTGGTAAACTGCATAAGTAAGTCTTTTTTGTATCTAATTCTTCCTGATATTAATAAGTTACCAATGAACTCTATTCAATTAGGGAGGCAACAGCTCTACGGGCGGCCAAGGAAAGGCTTATTGATGCAGCCACATTGACCCCCGAGGTAAAAATCTGAATCTAACTTTCAGGACAGTATCGCATGATGTTAAGTAGTATGCTTTGTATATAGGAATTGTTGAAGAAGAGAGCTGAAGAGCTGGCTGAGTCATTGAGAAAGCTTGAAGAAGCTGTTAAATCCGGAAATTTACCAGGTTCGTGCCCTGCCTGGGCTTCTATACGCATTTAATTGCACCGAGTTTTTACCTACATTTCTAATATCTGTTTTCAGAGGTGGCACGGAACCTAAAAGCTGCCAGGGAACAGATAGCAGAGCAGCTCGCAATCGCTAGGGCACTTGCCGCTCAGTGCACAGATCCTGTCCGCAAAAAACAGTTGGAAGAGGCCATTGCCGAACTGGAACAACTGCAGGCCCAGTTACTGCCTCTCTCTAAGGTCGTCTCAGATTCTCAACAGCTAAGCCCTAGTTATGTGTGTCATTTGTTAATATCTGATTTCTCTTCACTCACATTTAGGCTGCTTTGTCTGGCGATAAAGCAGCATTGGCCAAACTAGACCAGCTGTTGAAGGATTTGGGCCGTGTACAAAACAAGCTTGCAGGTAATCAGTGTTTTTTTAACTCCTTTTGAGCAGTGATGCTCTGGCTAATTGGCTGACTCCGAATTCGGCCACAACAGAAGCGGCACAGCCAACTGCTGAGGAGCAGCTGCGGTCCATAAATGCTGATGTGGCGGAGGCTCTTGCCCTCTTGGCTGATGCACTCGACAGAGGTGACAGAGCAGCAGCGAAGAAGTATGTTGCATTCGGCGCACGACATTGCATTGTATGTGACTTACGATCTTTGTTGCAGGGCTTTCAATGAATCCAAGAAAGGCTTTGACAAGGAACTCGATCTATTGAGAAAACTGGAGGAACAAGAGACTGACCCGCATAGGTTGCATCTTTGACCCAACTTATTGCCTTCTTGATGAAAACTAACGCTCTTAATCATGAACAGAAAAAGACAACTTGCAGAGGTGCGCGATAGATTGGAGAGATTGAGGCCAGAATTTGAGAAAGTAGCCAGCTGGGCGATTGATAACCCAGACGATGCCAAGGCCAGAGAAGAGTTAGAAAGAGTCCTCAGAGAACTTGAACAAGCTGATGAAAGCTTGCAAAAGGTTCTAGTTTATTATTTTATGAGTTGCGGAATTGATTTCCTCAAATTTTATCTAATCTTTAATTTACATTCACTATAAGGCATTCCCCACTGAGGAAGACAAGCTGGAGTATCTGGCTAATCAAGTTGACCGCCACCTCACTCAGCTGGCTGATAGTGCTAAGAGGGAAGATAAAGTTGGTGCAACTAATGCCGTTAAGAACGCTGTAGCAGACGTTGGCCAGCATATTGCCCTTGCCACAGTGCTCGGTAAAGTCGTTGTACATAAAATGTTTTTCGTCTTAGTGCTGATGAATTTCTTTCTCCAATATACTAGCTGATAAAACGAATGATCCATTGCAAAAGCAAAAGATCTCTGAGGAAATCAGCCATGTTAAAGCTCTTGCACCTGTTGTTGTTCAAGCCACAAGAAACGTCCTTACTAATCCCAAAGACTTGCAAAAACAACAAGAGCTCAGAGTACTTAATTTTGATATTTTTGAGTTGTAATTTTTAAAACATTGCAAAATTGATATTTATCCTTGTCTTAGGAAGCAATTGAGGATCTGCGCTCTGCAGTTCAAAGTCTCACAGCCGCAGCTACCTTAACTCCTGGTCAGCAGCTGGTTGAAGGCGCTGCTTCTTTGAACAGTAAGCTTGATGACCTGCAGGTTGGTGCACAGAATGGAGACAAAGAAAAGGTGGTCACTGTTGGCAGGGCAATTGCCAACATTGGTACGTTGAACACTCTCAAGAGCTCACGGTCACCACGCAAAACCTAACCAGACATCCACCATGTAGTACCCAAACAGTGTGAACTGGTCAAACGTATCCTCGAGACGCAAGGCGACAACCCGTTACTGAGAGCACAAGGTACTAACATAATTCTTTATTCAATAAAAAAGCCTTTTTGCTCATGTTCCTTATAAACCAACAGTTGAAAGAGATTCCGCTGCTCTTCAGCAGCTTGTGCCAGAAATTGTAGCGGCTGCATCCAAAGCGGCTGCTAATCGTGATGCTGCTTCTCAAAAGAATCTTGCAGGCCTTGTTGATAAGGCTAAAGTGCTCAACAACTCGCTTCTTTCAGCAACGACATCTCCTGAAGACCAAATCATTGCAGCCACTGCAGCAGTCAACAACGAATTACTTCGTTTAGGTAATGTATTATGGCGCAGAAAAGACATGTGCTCTGCTTTTAGTGTTCCCATAAGAGTGACTTTCAACTTGATTGTCTGTAGGCAAGGCAGTAAAGGAAGGAGACAAAGAAGAGGCTGAAGCTGCTCTTAAGGCCCTAAAGGATGCGGTTAACCAACAACTCTTATTGGCCAGACAAATAGCGGAAAATGAAACTGATCCTGAAAAGAAGAAGGAGTTGCTTAGTGCTATCCAAGGTATTACACTTACCAGGGCAGTAGTTACCTGGGCAGAACAACTAACCTATTGTTTTAAAAACAGCGCTTGAGGATTTGGTGGCACAGATAGAACCTGTAGCTAGAGCGGCACTGAGCGGAGATGTACGTGCACAAGCCAAGCTGGACCAACTGCTAAGTGAAGCTGAGGTCTATAATAACAGGTGCATATATATTTTCCAAGATTTTTTCTTACCACAAGTTGCTAATCAGCTTTTGCTCTAAGAATTGCGGAGTTGACCACTGCTCCAACAAAGAAGCAAATGGTTGATAATGCCAACAAGATTCACGACACCTTGAATCAATTGGACGCAGCCTTAGACAAAGGTAATTATGTGGTGTGGCATGTATTGTATTTTAGGAACACAACCTCACTTACAACAATTCTAGGTGACAGGGATGTTGCCAAGGGTCTTTTGGGTGATGCACAGAAACTACTTATAAAACAACAGAACCTGATCAAGGCTCAAGCAGCTAACACTGCCGATCCCAACGCCAAAGCCAGCCTTCTGGCGGCTCTGCACGACTTGGAGAAAGTTATGAAGGATCTCCCTGCTCAAGTGAAGAGCAGCATCAACAATCTTAGCGACAGGCAAGCGAGGCAGCAGGCCAAACATGAAATCAAGAATGCTCACGTAGCAGTGGACAAGAGCTTAGATGCTATTCGGCCTGCGGCGGAAAGCGAGCTCCTGTTGACCCATACTGATCTCATTAATAGTGTTGATTCTGTGCCTAAGGCTGTGGCAACCAACAACGTTAAGGATAGAAACGACCAGCTGAAACAAATTAAGGATGACATAGACAGAGAAAAATTCTTGATCAACAAACTTCGTGAGAAGGGCGAAAACAAGAAAATGGATCCAAGGAAGATTGCAGAATCTTTGGCTGGTGTGGATACCGCTTTCAAACACTTTTTGGATCAGGTGAAGACGAGTTCTGCTAGCCCTCAGAATGCCCAAGAACAACACAAACTAGCGGATGCTGGCAAGGCACTGAAAGAAAATAATGCCAAATTGCTTGCTAATGCCTTTGGAGACAAGAGTGAAGTAGAAAAGGCTATTCTGGATACAAACAGTGCCCTTGAGGAAAGCCTAGATAAGCTGGCCGCAGCAGTAAGAAGAGGTAAATACATCTTACAGGTCTACAATGTACTGCTTTATGCTCTTCTGTACTAACAAAATTACTCAGGCAACAGGCAAGATGCCTTGGACGCGCTGCACGATTGCTTGGAACAATTGGACCAGCAGGGAGCACTATGTTCTATCTTGGGAGACATGACCACAGATCCTAAGTTGAAAGCAGAGTTGAAGAAGTTGGCAGATAAATTCAGAGATGCAAAGGACGAGTTGACCAAGAATACAAACAATGCCCTCTCCCATCCCAATGATAAGCAAGCACAGGAAAAGTTCAATCAAGCTGTGCAGCATTGTAAAAACATTAACAATGATGCTGTGTTGCTTTCACACCCCAATTTGGAGAATGATCTCTTGGATAATGGCAAGAACATAGGCCAAAAGATGCAAGACATGCTGGACAAACTGGCCCAGAATGACAAGGAAGCTGCCTTGAAGATTTTAGATGAGCTGGAAAAAGATATGAGGCGCCAACAGATCATGTGCAAAGCGATGGCAGCAAAGGTATCTGACCCAACAAAGAGGAAGCAACTGCTCGACGCTGCTATGAATTTGCAAAACATGTTGAGCTCTTTGGCAGGACCTTTCAGAGAAATGTTGATGAAGAAGGGAGGTGAGCAAGATGCGATGGAATTCTTGAACAAGTTGATGAACGACACCTACAAGGTCAATCAAAAGATCGAGAATTCGTTGAGAGAAGAGGTGGAAGAGGAAGAGGAAGAACCTCGCGACGAAATAATGCAAGCCGCCAGACACGTAGAAAAAGTCGTTAAAATGAAAGGTACACACACCCCACACAGGAAATATGTATTATTGTTAATGTGATAATGGATTAACATTCATTTGATGTTCTTTCCGCTTTTCTAGATGTCGACGAATCTACTCCAGAAGGCAGAGTGTATGCGGCCTCACGGCGTATTGCCATGGAAATGGCTCTCATGTCTGACGCCGCCGCCAGAGGCTCTAACTCAGAGGTGATCGTTGTCTCGCGTCGTATCCACGAACTGGTGGCCATCATCCACAGGAGCTCGCGCGAAGTTGCCGAAGTGTGTAAGGATCCCATTCTCAAGGACCAGGTCATGAGCATCGTGCATGCCATCAGCAACATCTCTGTGCAGCTCAAGATCATCACTGCAGTCAAAGCAGCTGGAGGCCCGAACGACACCTCAATCAAGGTACACACAAAACTTTTTAAAAAAAAACAAAACAAAAATCACACACACACAATCATTTGGCCATTTGTATGCAGTTTTGGCTGCCCCAATCAATATGTGACTCATCCTTTCTCTCTCTTTCTCTCTCCCTCACGCACACACACAACTATTTGTTCAGGCCCAATTGGTCAAGTGTGCCAAGGGTCTGGCATCCAACGTGGTCAACGTTTGCAACGCTGTGGAGATCGCTTGCATCCGTATGTAAGGGGGCACGCCCCCCCCCCCCGGCCCAAAACCAACCGCGATGCTTGTCAACACACAGAAACATGGCGGTGTTCTTCTTCTTTTTTTTTTCTATGTTTATTCTTTTGCAAAAACAGTCTCAAAATAACATTAGCAAATAGCACGTGCTGGTTGTGTAGGGTCGAAGGTAAGAGTTGTTTAGCAGTCAGTAGTAGTTTAGTGGTACACTTTGTGAGTGTCAGTTGTCCAACAGCTGATGGTGGGTGTGTGGGTCGTCATCGCCATTTCTTCAAAAACGATTCATTCATTCATTCATTCAATCGATCGATCCATTTGATGGCTTCTTAGTTTCTTATTTTATTTTTATTTCTTTCTTCCGGCGCTCAGATACTTTTGAATGCGGGCGATGCTCTCGTCCTGCTCCGGAGTCGTTAGTTTGCCGCCCACAAAGCTTTCCATCTTAAAATTATTTTTAAAAAATAGAGAGTTAAGATCAAACAACAACAAATTGATACAGAGCAGCATGGGGTGTGGCGAGGTACCTCGCGGACAAGAGGATAGTCCAGCAGCTCCATGAGGGCACTGCCAGCCTTGTTATTACAAAAGAAAGAAAATAAGAGGTACAGAAGAAGAAGTAATGCAAGCCAAAGGCGTATCACTAGTGAGGGTACCTTGATGTGGTCTTTGCTGCACTCCCTCTCTGCTCTTGTTGTGACTCTGCCAACGAAGTCTCGCAGATACTTCAAGAAAGGGATTACAAGAGAGAGAGAGAGAGAGAGAAATGGTCAGTGTGATTCCTTTGAAGCCTTGTTGTTGTTCAATATGGGTGTTGGGCAGCCTTACGGAGAGAAGGATGTCATTAGTTTTTTCCAGTTCTTTGATTCGATCTTTTAGCTCCTGTGTCTCCGAGCTCTCTTGGGCCTCTTTGGTTGCTTTCTTTGCTGAGGTGCCAGCAAACGAGTCTGACAGCACTAGCCCCTATTTTAAAGCACGAATCAATCGTATAATGAGTAATCTGGTTCTGCATCAATAACAAGGAGCAAAGGGTATATACCTTATTTAGCCATTGCAGTCCATTCACGAAATCATCAAAGCTTATGGCATTAGTATTGCTCACAGCAAGTTTGTGAAACAAATTCTCAAACTCCTCTTGCGAAGCCTTCACTCCTGTAACACGATGAAGAAATAGAGTCATACAATTGTAAAGTTGAACGCCAAGAAACTCACCTAGCTCCTTAAATACTGAGGCCAGTTCAGTCTGAAGAAAAAGAAACAACGCCAATAAGAAAGCCGTCACAAGGAGGAAGAAAGATTGTTAGGTACCTTGTCTATAGAGCCATTTGAGTCCTTGTCGCAATAGCGAAAGAGCTCTTTTAGGTGGTTCAATTCTTCCTTTAAGGTTGCGGGTTAGTTGAGCCTTGAAGGTTCGCTCCAGTTGACAACTTGAACGCATTCGAAAAAACTTACTTTTGTTAATGGCTTTTGAACAAGCTCAAGAATAGTCCCTCTTCTCATTAATTGCGGCTTGCCACGGGGTTGAGGTCTACTTGGCACTTCTCTGTAGTACAAAAAAGAATGCCACAAGAGAGAGCCAAGAGCAGCGATGTATGTTTAGAGGATAAGAAGAAAGAAGCCTGTTAAGCGTATAACAGACATGCCTGGATGTAGGGTTTGAATCGCGGCGTTCCCTTGGCGAAGCGCGTGGGCTTTCCCTAGAGACAGGGTTTGAATCTTTTCTCTGTCCAGGACTCGTTGCAGTGTTGGTGCTCACAGCTTGTCTCCTAATTTATGTAAAGAAGGTCAAGGAGGCATATTAAAAAGTTTTGAATTTGTAAATTGGCTCTTACGGCTGCTTTGGACTCGATTGTTGTTTCTGTGGATTTGGCGCATCGAATGATAGGTACAAGCCCTGTAGGAGAGGTGAGAAAATGTTCAATGCAACAATATCTTTGCAGAATACAAATCCCACCTTGCTAAGACCCTGTATGCCTTTTACAAATTGCTTGAAGGTTAGAGAGCCTTGATTGTCTTCGTCAAGTTCGCTAAAGAGAGATAGGAATTCTTCTTTGGATGGTTCCACTCCTTGTTTGTGCAAGAAATTCCACAACTCTCTTTTGCTTATCTGTTCAGAAAAACATAATTATATCGTTGTTATTAAATTGAATATTGAAACGGCTGTCAAAGGGAAAGAGGTACCGATCCATTTTTATTTTCATCGCATTCTTGGAACAATTCTTTCATTCTCTTCATTGCACTCTCGTTAAGGTCGCCTGCTTGGCGAAGAAACTGAAAAATGTAAATGTGTGGTAAGTTACTTGATTCAGAAATGATCATGAAGAGCTCCTTTTTTTACCTCTGTTACAGATTTAGCTGGCTGTTGACGCTTTGTTGTGGGTGAAGAGGTAGGAGAAGAGGCCTGAGAGGGCGAAGAGGGCGAAGAGGAAGGAGATGGAGGTTGAGGCTTTGCTGTTCTTGTGGGAACAGAACCTGAGGCACTGATCCTCATCGACTTCTGGACCCAGCGAAAACCACTGTAATGCACAACAACACATTAATTCATATATCTTGCGTAGAAAATTAGTGCAATTGTTAATCACCTGAGAAAATCCCCAAAAGATATTTTCTATTGCATCACATTCATTGTTAGTATAG
>MRZZ01000950.1:0-12016 GCA_002025285.1 Acanthamoeba comandoni | reverse complement strand
GAAAAAAAAAAATGCAGTGGCAGAAGCTACTCGTACCCCCCCCCCCTTAATTGTGTGGAAAAGAGCCGGCTGGCTGTGAATGGCGGATAAATAATAATAACAATAATGATGATTAATAGAAAGAAACAGACGAATATTCGCTCGATTCAGGGTTTCATTCTCACATTTTAATAAATAAATAGTCATAAACCTCTACATAAAAAATGTAATTTAAGGTGGTGGAATTTAGGTCGACACCTTTTTTCCTTCCTTGTCCAGAATCGCGCGTCCGGACTCGTCCCTTTTTTTCTTTCTCTCTCCTCCCCCTTCTCTGTTGAGGCCTGTCTTTTCCACATAGCCGCATCATGCCAAAGGTCAAGGCCCACGAACTTAGAACCAAGAAGAAAAACGAGCTTGTCAAGCAGCTCGAAGAACTCAAGACCGAGTTGGCCGGCTTGCGTGTTCAGCAGGTAAATATTATTTGTCTTAGTTGCACATTATATACCCCCCTTGAATTCTTCCTATCAGGATTGCATGTAGCTCCCCCCTTTGATTTTGGCGCTGAATAGGCTCTTTTAATTCCCTAAAGGTTACTGGAGGCGCCCCATCCAAGCTCGGAAAGATCAAGGAGATCAGGAAGTCTATTGCCAGAGTATTGACTGTCATCTCCCAAACACAAAGGAAACAGCTCCGTAACCATTATAAGAACAAGAAGTATAAGCCTTTGGACTTGAGAGCCAAGAAAACCCGCGCCATTCGCCGCCGCTTGACCCCAAGTGAGGCTGCCGCCAAGACTCTCAGGCAAAAGAAGAAGGAGCAGCATTTCCCTCAACGTAAATTCGCTGTCAAGACTGCCTAAATTATTCAAGTAAACTGCTGGTTCTATTGTCATGGCTCCCAAATATAAAAAATTAGGCCGTTAATGATGCATCTATTTCCCTTTGGGGCGGCTATGATGTAGCACATAAAAATTAACTGTGGATGAATGCCAACTAAACAGAGTCCACCACTTTCGCTGCTAATTCAGAGTAGTTTTGTGTGTGTGAAGAATTCCAAGAATCAGCTGAGGAGAGGCCTCCTACTTTTTTTTTGCCGTCCTCCCCCCCCCAACCTAACTTTTTGGTGGCTCCAGCAGCTCACCAAAATCCAAACGCAAAGATGGAGCCTACACAAGCTGACTGCGATGTACTCTACGATGGCCAGCACAATTATGCTCGTGTGTGCTGCTCTTCCATACTAGCACAATACACTCTTTCATTATTTACTAAATCCCCCCCCCCCCGCAACAAACAAAGATTTGATCTGCACTGGTTGTGAACAAAAGCATCAAAAGAGTTGCATTCAGGAAGAAGCAAAAAGGGACTGGAATGGGGACTTTGTAAAATTGCTTGACCTGGCCATGAACACCCCTGAAGAGGCTGCGGAACGGTCCTTCTTCCCTTCTCCTCGAAAGAGCTCCACAAAAACTGCACATATTCTGAAACCCAATCTTTGTTCACTATTGCTTTGGTGGCACCAACTTGTGCATGGCTTCTTGTGTATTGCAGAGTGTGCGCTGTGAACAGCTTTGTGGAGGAATTTGTGCGTGCAGCAACGCCTATCGCCATACGGCTTATTGAGCAGCGTGCCACTTGCTCAACAACAAGTGGTATACCACACCACTGCATTGCATGTTGTTGATTTTTCTAACTGAATGTTCGGCACTTGATTTGCATGCACGTCAGAACAACATGATGGTGAATCAAACCGCTTTTCCATTGCAGGAATGGAATTCATTTTTCCAACTGAGAGTCAAGGTTGTGTGTTTCTTTCAGATGAATTGTTTGTATCAAACAACTTATTATTATTATTATTATTTAGGGAGAGTGAACGAAGAGAGCGAAGAAAATGCGCGCCAAATTGTGCGTGCAGCCTCGGCATTGCTGTCATGCCACGTAGACAGGCTATTCCTGCCTGTTATCTGTCTCGTTTCTTATTTGGTAATGTGTGACTCATTCGCCATCAATTATAGAGATATGATCCTTACCTCAAATTGTGCAGGGATGGACTGTCCGAGTAAGCTCTATAGCACCCATTGCTGTTCAACCAAATCAAGAAACCAATATTAGCTATCTGACAGAACAACCTAATGTGGTCACTGCATTAAGCATCCTGCGACAAGTTAAGGTAGCCCCAAGGTCCACATTTCTCTTCCATTCAGAATCTTACTTACTTACTTGTTGACTCAATACAGAATACCCATATACCCAGACCGGCGTGTTCTGGTACATAATGTGTCCGCTGATATTCTTTTCTCAATGCCCACATTAACTGATTCTTGATGAATAGGCCTTAAACTAAGTAGGGGGGCTGATGGGCGTTTGTACGTGCGGATCGAGGAATCATTGCCTGTGTTGGATCCCCCAGCACATCCAGATGACTTGATGGGCGCAATAGGAGCTTTTGCAAAGGAGATTGAGGCTCGCTATGCCGCCCATGACCTCCCACTACCTACTTCTCACCTGTCCCCTCTAATACATGCACATGGTATATTCGCCTACTTTCGTCTTCCTGTTCTTATGGCTGAAAATAGTTATCCCCCAACAAACAAACAAACGCACAAACAAAACAGGGTTGCGGGTGCGCTTTTTGGGACTGATAAGAGCGCGTTTGGAGCTGCCGAAGCTTCGTTTACTCCTCCTTGTCAAGGGGCTAGCACGTGCTGCATCTCAAATCTTACGCTCTCGCCTTCGCCAAGCCAAACGAGAACACCAGGCAGAGGACCCCTCTCATGAATTATCCAGTTTGTTTTAATGCTGACATATCCTTGTGGCTCTGTGGCCGTAATAGGAGGTCGCGAGAGATTATTTAAAGCTGGTCTTCGGACAAGGGAGGCCTTCTTATCAGCATTGGGCAGGAGAGTTGCGTACTAAACTGCAGATCAAGTTTATGCATATCTTAACAGACGAGGAACAGAAGATAGTTGATCTGCGATCTCTAATTGGTGATCTGCAGCCCATGTTTGTTGCTCTCTGTGAACGCAGTGGGCTCTTCTTTCCTGATATGTCCGTACCATATTCGTCACTCGTCCTCGAAGCTACCTTACAATTGCAAATTCGGCCTACTTCAAAGCCGCTTCACTTTTCCGGGCCTTCACATATCCTGTCACCCTCGCCCTCTCATGATTCCTCTTATCTTGTAACATCTCCCTCCCTCTTTTGTTAACTTTAACCTTACCTTTGAAATTGCTGTTCAGCTATACAAGGAGCGAGTTGTGCTGAGCGAAGTTTCTCACGGCGAATACCACATACGAACGGCATCGGCCACCAAGTACTTTCTTCTTGTCTTTGATTCATGAAATCAGTGATCGCTAATTCTTGGTGAATCAGGGAGTTGGCTGATTTCTATGCAAGAAATGGCAAATTTTTAGAGGCTGAGCACCACTACAAGAAGGTAACGTTGTTATGAGAGAGACTAGAGTAATTTACTGCATAATTAATTTGGAGGGGACTGGGGCAGGCCATGGCAATCGTTCAACGCGTGTGTGGATCGGATGATCCACTCTTTGCCACTACCCTACAACATACTGCAGATTTTTACTGCTATTTTGGAGGGTATCGCAGCCCTATATAATGTAGATTTGTGGATTACACTATTCCAATTTCTGTTTAAATATTCAGGTTTCATGCTGCAGAACCCATATTACAGAGGGCACTTGATATTCGGCAACAGTACGCCGCTAAAGAGCCTCTGGATCACGCCCTGTGTCTCCAAAAGGTAACAATGGCCATATTCATTTTGTTCGGATAATGCCATTGACTGACCTTTAGTTTCTTGACTTATGAGCAGATGGGGCAACTCAACAGGAATCTGGGAAAGTATAGCGAAGCAGAAAAATTTCTCAAGAGATCTCTTGCTATCTACACTGCCTTTGAGCATGATCACACTCTTGCACCTCCGTCTGTTGATGTGCCCTCGACAGGCTACTCTGCTGAAGCAGAAGATGCTCTCATGTAACTTTTCGCATTCCCCCATGACCCCTCTCCTAGCTTAAAGAGGTGTTCTGGTTTTAGGAAATCAGTCAGCAGAGACAGTTGGGAATGGTATGTGGGCGTGGGAGGCCGAACAGGTGCCGAAGAGGCTCTCCACAAGGCTGTCCTTTCTGCTGAAGAGCTCTATGGCACCTGCCACTTAAGGCTCGCTGAGCACCTCACGTGAGTAAGCGATTTCTCGTTGTGATCAGCCATCGCTAACTCAATAATCGATTATTGTTATTTTCCACATATGTGGTACTGGAACAGGGATTTAGGAAGATTTTATCTTATGGGAGGACGCTATCAGGACGCCCAGTTGCCGTTCGCACGAGCTCTGAACATTCGTGAACAACTTCTTGGCCCTTGTCTATCACTTACTGTAAATATTGCCCGTATTTTCTCAATAGTTATTGTCAAATTAAACTTAGCTTCTTTTGGGATCAGGTGACCTTAGAGGAAGTGGCTTATCTCTATACTGCACAAGAAAAATATGAAAAGGCATTGGAATTATATGAACGGTGGTTACCCTTTATTAACATTTTTATCTGATAATGAAGCTCACTCCAAATATCTTTCTACTAATAAATAGAGCTCTCTATCTCCTGGAGCAAAGCCTCCCCCCTGCCCACCATTATATTACAGCTGCTTACAGCCGTATTGGTATATTTTCCTCTCTTCACCCATTTCTCCTCTAGGGGGAAAAACTAAACAAGTACAATGTCAGCGTGGCTGCACTTTAAACAGGGACGCTGTAAGGAGGCTCAACAGATACTAAATAAACTTGCTGATGAAAGAGAACAATCTCTTTGCAAAGAAGAACCTTCCACGGCGAGGGCTTTACAAGAGTTAGCGGAGCTTTATCAAGTTCTAGGTTTTATTGACATTGAAAAGAAAAACCAGAATTACTCACTAATGTATTCTCTTGTGGGTGGGTGGCAGGCAAATATGACCTTGCCAAGCAAACAATCACGCGCGCCTTAGTACTCAAACTCGTAAGAGCCCTTTCTATCATCTCGACAAACAAGCTAGCCAAGTTATTTATTTCATTAAAAATACAAGGATACAGCAGGGCGAGCTCATACAGATTTAGCAGAGGTACAATGATGTTATAATTATTTCTTTGATGCTTTCTGCCTTGGTTTTGAGAGAGTTGCAATTCTCTACTGTGTTTAAGAGTCTTAGATATTTAACCTGTGTTTTATGAAGTCGTTAGCGCGCTTAGGAGAGCTTGACCTCAAGCGAGGAAGCTATTCTGGCGCTGAGAGATACTTTCGTGAGGCGTTACATATTACTACTCAGGCTCTGGGACACCGGCATCCCAAAGGTACCGTACTAAAAACTCCTCTTGATCTGACGTTATTATGCAATTCTATCTATTAAAACAATCAATTCAGTGGCAGTAAATCTGGCAGGCTTGGGTAATGTCTTCTATCGCCAGGGAGAGTACGAAAAAGCCCAGGTGAGCCCTTCACCCCCCCCCCCCCCAATATCCCACTACATGCTCATACATGAGCTGTCTAGGAACTCTACGAACGCGCCATAGATATAAAGCAAAAGACTCTTGGCGCCAATCACCCTGGTACCTCCGTCTCTTACTCAAGATATGCGTTTCTTATCAATTGGTTGATCTCCCCCCTTCTCTGTGCCAGACATTGGAGAGCACTTACACACGCTGGCTTACCTGCATACTACCCAGGGCAAATACGAACTAGCTCGGTATTTGGTTTGATTTCATTTTTTTTTATAAAATGCGAGAAAACTTCTCACAGCATGAGTCTTTCGACAGAGAATTGTATGAGCGCGCTCTGAGTATACTGGTGTCGAGCTTTGGAAAAGTAAGTACCCGAAATTACGAGTTTATATAATTTTTAGAGCTTTTCAAAAGTAGTATATTAACCAATCGAATCCTGGTGGACCAAAGGATCATCCCTCTGTGGCGGTTAACAGAAACAACCGTATGAACTTGCTTTGGATGGAAATCTATCTTGCTCTCAATGCAGCGTTGACAACTGACTATCCTATTATTTGTATTGTTCATATACATTTTAGTGGCGTGGATATACTTCAAGCAAGCCAGATACCAGGAAGCTGAGCAGCTGTACAAAGAAGGTCTGGCCATTCGTGAAAAGGCCTTTGGAAAGGTACTGCTCCTCTCTAATTACTCCAGAAAATATTCACATCTCATTATTTCTGCAACCGGCTACACGTCTGGCCTTTGTTTTGTTGTTATAGAGACATCCTGACGTCGCCAGGTATATTCCGTATAAATTCGGACATTTCATGTCTGTTATTTGGTGTTGATGGTGTCAAAATGAATGGTAATCTATTTTTGGGAGCGATATAGGAGCCTTCATGATTTGGCGGAGTTGTATCACGAGCAGGGCAAATACAAGCATGCTGAGACCCTGATCACCAAAGCTCTCGTCATACGTGAGCAAGTATGCCCGCTTTCAACCCTTATCTATTGCACTGCTGTTGCAAATATAAATGCTGTTGTTAAGCTATTTCTAAACAGCTCTTGGGTGCTGAACATCCTGACGTTGCGCGCAGTGTGCGTACTCTGGCAAAACTTCACTTCTCACTTGGCAGGTAGGATGTTTTGTAAGAATAAATTTGACATCTATAGACTGCTGCATTCAATTATTTACCGTTAAACAATGGCCGGAAAATTGAAATCAGCTATAGAGAAGCTAAAAAGGAGGCAAAGCGTGCATTGTACATTACTAGCAAGCTCCTAGGGCCTAGCCACGCTAAAGGTAAACCTCTTTTCACCATGCAAATTCTGACGGTAGTATTTGGTACATCGTAGAAACTTCTTTTTTCTGCGTGGAGAGCAGTGGGAGAATGCTGGCACGATGTGGGCCGCATCTACTACCGCACTGGGCGCTACCACAAGGCTAACGATGCGCTGCACCAAGCTCTTCGCATTCGTGAGCATTCACTTGGTGCCACCCACCCCGATGCCGCACAGGTTACTAGTACCACTGACACTGTGAAATTTGTCTACATGCGGTTATCGCATCATTCTGAAGTTCAAATACTTCTTTTGTTGAGACAGACGAGAGCGGCGCTGGCTTACCTGTTTACGACCTTGGGTAACTTTTCTCAAGCCGAGCAGTATTACAAGGTCTAACATTCCCATCCATATTAAATTCGTTGAATGTCACTGAGTCTCGTACTGTATGCCATATTAGAATGCCCTTGCAATTATGGAAGCCTCGTTTGGCAAGGATCACCCAGGTATACTACCACTTCCTTGGAGTTGTTCAAATGCCTCCTCTTCTCAAACCTTAAGTGCCGCTTTTTGGCATGCTCACTGAAAGAAATTTATTTATTTTCAGAGGTGGCTCAGAGTTACAATGCACTCGCATGGATATGTACGTATTGCGGAGAACAAATTGGTGCATCTGGAGATAAACCATCAACCCCCCCCAAGAAAAATTCTGCACTATATCAATTTGCTAGTTTGATCGACTACTATGTCCAGATCACTCACTTCTGATAAAATCCACAGACTACAGACAAGCACGCTATTTAGAATCTGAAGAGCTGTACAGGTAGCAAACCCTCATTTCACAAGTAGAGCGTGTATTGTTTACTTGGTCGAGATCTAATTGAAGTATTACAGAAAATCGCTAGACATTCGCATGAGGTATCTTGGCGACCAGCACCCCGACACTGCCCGCTCGTTACACGGTACTAGATGCTTTCTAATACATACAAGCATAAATTGATTACTGAGTTGTTTTGTTATAAATAGATTTGGCTATGATCAGCCTGGCACAGGGTAACTTTGAAGAAAGTGAATCGCTAAACAATAAGGCACTTGCCATACGGGAGAAGGTGTTTGGCAAGACTCATGTAGAGATAGCATATAGCCTCCACAATTTTGGAGAACTCTACTTTGCTAAAAGTCGGTATGCACCTGAAGGAAGGATGTAACTCTCGGCTATCAGAGAGACTAACGTGTGTACTTTCTCTACCCTTTTAGGTATGGTAAAGCAAAGAATTTGTTCAAGCAAGCACTATCAATGCTCGGTGTTGTTCTAGGCGAGGACCATGTCAAGTGCGCCAGTAGTATGGCCGGACTTGCTAAAGTGTATTACAAGCTGGGGCAATATCAAGAAGGTACACAGCCAACTCTCTTCGCATTTCCAGGAGCACATCTATTAAACAGACCGTTTTGTTGCCATGTAGCCAGGCCGCTCTATCAGAAGGCCCTGGTCATACAGGCAAGTGCCTGCAGTTCTCTGATTATTTCCATTGATTAATAATTGAATTTGTATTATTCCTTTTCAGTCTGACTTAAACACTCAATCTTTTGTTTTTGTTTTTTTCTCACAGGAAAAAACTTTGGGGAGTAGTCACCCAAACTGCGCAATGGCGCTCAATGATCTGGCCTACCTGCACGCAACAAGGGCCCAATACCGCAAGGCCAAAAAATGCTACAGGTACTTATTAATTCTTAGCTACCCCAAGTAGATGAATATCTTCTTTGAAAAAGACCCTTTTGGCCATTGTTGCACTAGGCGCTCTCTGGCCATACTACAGTCGTCCTATGGAGGTACTAATCATCCAGAAGTAGCCTTCTGCTTGTCTTCGTTAGCCTGGGTCTATTACAAAGTGAGCTTATGTACCTCCTTTTCTCAAACATAACCCATGTATTGAAACAGTTTGCTTTTTTTGGGGGGGGGGGGCTAAAAGCGCGGCAAGTATAACAGAGCACGAGTACTGTACAAACAAAGTTACAAGATGCGAATTGCCCTCATGGGTCCAGAGGTTAGCTCATCTCCTTAAACAAAACAACATTTAATCAGCCTTCATCTCTTGATTCTTACGGTGTGGTTTGGGGTTTTTAGCATCCACTGGTAGCACGTTCACTCCACGAAATTGCAGAACTCTATCAAAAGGTACCTGCACTTGTTGACGACTTGTTGGTATTATATAACCGGTCGTGTATGCATGGTGTGACGCATAGGTGGGCCGGTATGCAGAAGCGGAGACGCTAAACAAGAGGGCGCTGAGTATACGCATGAAGGCCTATGGCACATCTCATCCAGATGTTGGTATGCACACCTGACACATAAGAAAGAGTGTTTCTCTAACATATATGTTGCGCAGCTCGCAGCCTATGCAATACCGGCATCCTGTGCTACTATCAGGTATTCTATCAAGTTCATACCGAAACACATTTGGTCGTAACAACACATTAATGGTGTTCAAGGGTAAGTACAAGCCATCAGAAGAACTGCATCTTGGAGCCCTCCGCAACTTGGAGAGAGCATATGGCCCCAATAGCCCTAAAGTAAGAATCTGAATTCTTTGCCGTCCTAACCTCATTAGTAAAGCTCTATGCATTTTTGACATATTTAAGGTGGCCCAGTGCGTAAATGAGCTAGCAAAGACGTTAGCAAAAATGGGCAAGCTTGAGGATGCACGACTTCATCTCCAGCGTGCACTTGTAATTCCTCCATGATTTCACTTCGGGCATTTTGTTGCTGTGATCAAAAGCGGTAATGTTCTTAAGACATTTTTTCTTTGCAACAACTTGGGGCTGGCAGGCGGTAAGGGAGGGAAGCTTAGGGCCACGTCACCCAGACTGCGCGGAGTCCTACCACGACCTGGCATACCTTTGCGCCACTGAAGGGTTTTTTTCTTTTAAAAAAAAATACATCTCCGTTCTCCTTCTTGTTACCTGCACCATTGCTGAGATTTCAAATTAATCGTGACCACAGGAAGTACGCAGAGGCGGAGCAATATTACAACAAAGCGTTGGATATCCTGCGAGTAAGTTTTCATGCAATAATCATAGTAAGCATATTTGGATATTAATTTTGTTCCTGAACGCAGGCGGCATTTGGCAGAGAAGAACATCCGGAAGTGGCCAGTGCCCGTCACAACCTGGGATGGGTTTACTTCAAACAGGTGATCATCTTTTGTTTAATCTCTGCTGCAACATACCGTTCGGCCCAAATTCTGTCAGATACGCTGACACAAGGACTGGGACTGTCTTTGGGTGCAGGGCCGTTATGAAGAGGCAGAGCGCTGTTATGGGTGGGCTCTGCAGGTACGTGGTGCCTTCTACAAGCACTCTCACCCGGAAGTAGCACGCTCTCTTCACGACTTCGCCGAGCTGCACCAAAAGCTGCATCGCTACGACCTTGCTCTCCAGATGCACAAACAGTGAAATTCTTCACCTTGTCTCAATTTTCTGAAGTGAAAGATTTTTTATGCATGTTTTCGGTGTTATTACAGAGCACTGGCCATACGAGAGGCTGCCTTTGGTGAATTGCACGCTGACACAGCGCGTAGGTGAGCAACTAATAACACAGTGCCCACAAGTTCAGCCCTTGCTCATCGTGTTGATTTTTGGTGCATCTTCATATGGGTGAAGCTGCAATACATTAGGTGTACTTTACCAACTTAGGGGTATGTATGAGGAATCAGAGCAGTTGCAGCTACGCTCCATACATACGCTCAAGCAAGTATTTGGAAGCTCACATCCCAAGGTTAGTTATGTGCTGTCAGATCTTGACCACATGGCTTAAAAATTAAGGTCATGAGAGAATAATATTGTTTTCTTTATTTATTGACCAGTTGGCAAAGGGCCTTGCAGACCTTGCTGCCCTCTATGTAAAGAAAGGTTTCTTCATGACCCACCGTTTGTTATTGTGGCTGACAGGGCGTTTTATTCAGTCTAAGAGCTTTTTCGTGAAACGTCTTGTAGGAGAGTTGATCCGGGCAGAAGAGCTGTATAGAGAGGCACTAGAGATGCTCAGCGCAACGCTGGGTGCAAACCATCCCGACTATGCACAGAACCTGCTGGACTTAGCCGAACTGTATTCCAAACAAAAAATATTTGATAAGGCTCTGCCCCTATACGAGAAGGCAAGTCTATGCTTTCCCTCAATTATGTTCCCGATGGTCCATTCATAGGGTAAATTGTTTTAAAACAAAAATATTTAATAGGTCATAGAGATATGGGAGGAGAAGCTTGGACGCAACCACCCCGATATGCGCTTGGCCGTGGCAAGCTACCAAGTGCGTAATCTCACTCGCACACACAACTATCACTTGCACACACACCCACACACACACCATCCCGCGCTCTCGCTCAAATCTTGCCTGTGCGATTTTAAATTAATTTTTTTTTGAATGGTATCAGGCCTGCGTGCGCGGAAGCGATGAGGAGAAGGACAGTGCTATGGACATGATGCAGCAGCTGCTAGGATGGCGCCAGCTCTTACTCGTTGCAGGCCAGAGGTCCGGCCACACTGCTATCAACGTAGCCCTAGGCCTCTACGCTCTTCTTCACAATCAGCCTAGCCAGCCTCCTCCAGCCTCACCGCCCACCCACTCACCACCGCCCACCCAACTTCGGCAGCAACAACAGAAATAATTATTTGTTGTATTGAAAAGAAAATGTCCTGGCAGAGAGAGAGGGAGAGAGAGAGAAGAGAACACACAATGGATGCATCTGTATGTGCGCTAAATATTTTAATAAAAAAAATATAAGGATTATTTACTTTTTTTTTTTCGTTTCGAGTTTGGCCACCCTCCTCCCCCCCCCCCCCACCACACCGCACAACAACGGAGCAGTGCAGCACCACCACCACCGGTGCAGCCCCTTTGCGAAGATGAGTGGCATTCCCACGATTACCAGAAGGCTTCCTAACTGGCAAAGATGGTTTGTACATGCAATTCAGCTGTTCTCGAATGAAACGACACAAATCTCTTTTATTTGGAATTTCTTTGATTAAATCAAAAATCCTCTCTTCCTCTCAAAAGGGGCATTCCTCTCACAGTGGCAGCGCGTCCTCAGTTTGTGAATGGGCATTGGCGCAAACCACTCGTCTCAAGGCGCAAACTTGCCCTTCTACGCAACTATCACAAAGAAGAAGGTAAAAGCTGAGATCTCATTTACATTTGCATTTATTCCGTGGGGCTGCCAAAATGTGAAATGTCTCTTCTTTGTTATTGGTTCATTCCACGAGGTTTGTCATGGGAGGAACCAGCTTCTAACT
>MRZZ01000946.1:0-10315 GCA_002025285.1 Acanthamoeba comandoni | reverse complement strand
GAGAGAGAAGAGATAGTTGAAGCACTTCTCGATACCTATGTTGCCCTCATCAAATACTTCTAAGGCATAGCCCAGTTGCAGGACTCCATGGAAGGCTGCACCACAGACTCCTTCCAATAAATCAGGAACAAACCGATTCAGCTAGATCAAAGAAAAGAAGAGAATGTCAAATATTAAGGCGTGATGTATGCAGTTTTGGCAAAGGCATGCAAGTTTACAGCGGCTACAGGTCCATTTGCTTTAACTTGTCCCATGAAGAACTCCCAAAGATTAAGGTAATGTCTGGCATCCCATCAAATGGTCCACAGCATCAATGTTTATATCTGCAAGTTAGAGGGGACATGCAAAAGAGAAGCACCTTGCGATATTATATCAATACCTTTTTTCTCCACGATATTGCTTCCAATTGTCTGTGGTCACAATTACATCGGGAGATGGCGGCTGGGCTGGCTCCATAGGATGGCCCAATACAGTATGCTTGGAATATGTCAAGTAGGCCTCTTCCAGCCTCTCCTTTGTTGCTGTGAGTACGTACACAAGAATGTGAGTTTCTTGATGCAGTACATCACTACCATTGCAAGGGAATCACTTCATAATAATGCACCTCCTAGGCCATGCAGGGCAATGAGATACTGGGACATGTGGTTTGAGAGGAATCCTCCATATTCTATGTCAAATTCGTCACGATTTCTCTCAATCAACCTTTGAAGATGAGGCGTTGTTGAGAATTCAACAAAAGAGTTTCATGATCACCTCACTTGGTGTTCCTATTTACCTGCAAAGCGCTGCTTTTCTCCCTTGTTCTCCAGATCCACCGCTCATTTTTCTCCTTGTGTGCAGAATGATTGAATCCTTGGCTTTAGAGTGTGAATACAAATTAGATGCAAGTCCACGCAAACGCAAAGAATTTTTGGCAGTGGCCAAGGAGGGCAGACGGTGGGGAAAAATGTGACAATGTGAGAGAAGCATGCAGCTTAAAACAAAGGGGGGGGGGGGAGCTCACCAAAGAGAAGAAGGAATTGCAAAGAGTCCAAAAACAAAAAGTTCCCTTTTTTTATATTATTTTATATTTCCTTTCTTCTAACTGTCTGCAGACCTGAGATTTGCCCATTTAACGGCAATTATTGTCCAATAGTCTACGGCAGGACAAGAGGAAGCATCTCCTGTTGGTCCCTTTGACCCGATGGAATGTTCACTCTACTTCTTCCAATGCTCATTGGCATGCCGCAAGCCTGAATTCTCATCTTTGTGGTCCAGCAATTTGAGTAAGAACACAGAAAACGTATCTAATCGTGGCGTGTTTGACGGCTGCAAACTGCACAACAACAACAAACTTTTTAATGCCATGAAGCCTGCTTGCAGCGAGACGCTGTTGTTAGCTGGCCTGTTGTTGTTGTGTTTCTTCCTGTCGCCAGTTCTGTGCAACACCAACACAAGATACAAGGCGCACTTCTCTCCGGAGACAGCAACAGAGAGTGAGCACAATGTTGGTGAGGGAATGCCAGACACTTGCCCCCCTTCTGCCATTCCAGTAGGAATCTCCACTGGCAACTGCTCTTGGTGTGTAGGCCCTCGTTGTTTTGTGAGGAGGAACGGCCCTGCAAAACGTGAACAACTCTGAGTGACCCTATTTTGTGATAAATCTTACGCAGGTATCACGAGAACAGTTGGTGGCTGCCTAACATCTACGTGGACAATGCCTTTTGTGTATGCACACAAAGTGTTGACACCAACGAGAAGTCTTTCTCGTGTGTGCGCCGGTTTGTCCGAGAGCACACCGGTATGTCATTGGCCTTCCTCTTGTTGTTTTGTTCTTCTGACTTTCTCCTCCTCCTCTTCATTGTGTGTGCCAAAGACACCTATTACTCTGAGGCACAGAAGAAGGCTTTGGCGGATAGGAAGAGTGATAATCCAATTGAGTACGATGCTTACTTGGCTGAGCACTTTACAAAAACAATCTATAAAGGTATGCCTGGTCAGTTCCTTTTGTCCTCTTTCTGATTCCCTGTTTGTTAACTGTAATTGTTGCAGCTCACGTAGATGCCTACAACAAATGCTGCTGCCCCAGTGGTACAGTCCTTCCCAATAAGATAAAGCAGGAGGGTACCTGTCTGACAACTGGTTTTGAATAATTCTCTGTTTCCTTTAGGTCCTGCCCCGTATCTGAGTTGGGTTGGTGTATCAATGGTGCCTCTGCCATGTCCACTTGTGAGAGAAGCTGTGCTCTTTGCTGGAAGTTGTCATGGCACTCCTGGCTCATGGTAAACTGCGGCCATGAAGCCAGCAGGCCTGCTTGTATCTTACTGCGATTCTTGCTTGCAACTAAATTACATACACACCAGATTTGCTAATCAATGCATTCCATTTCTTTGTCCTCCTTGAGGAAAGGTTTTGAATCATATTCAGTAAACCGCTTCTGCCTGTATCTGCTCAAGTCATATTTAAGAATTGTTTCCATTTTCCTCTTCAGATCCTCAACCTTCTCAACTGACCAGCCTTCTTGCTTAGATTGCGTCATCTCTTTCCTCCCAAGAGCCTCGTCCAAATCGTCGTCTTGGTTTCTTTCTTCATCTTCCTCTCTAGAGCCCTCTTGTTTCTCTTCATTATTGTTGAAATACCTATTGATTGCAGCAAGCACGGTGAGACAGTGCCAATGGCATATGCAACGCAGCAAGGCGCAAGGTCAAACCTGTCAAGATTGTCTTGACCCACTGTGTAATACACTCTCCTCACCCCATGTTGATACATCCACTCAACGCAGTTGGGACATGGTCTGATAGAGTGCACATAACAACAACAACAACAAAAGGCTTGTTGTATCAGCAACATGGATGCAAATCTGCAGATCCACTCCACCATCAAGAACAGCTCTTACCTTGAGTTTCGTTGCCAAAAGGAGTCTTCCTCTTGGGCTCTTCCACCCAAACGGACAACAAAGAGGTCGCTGCCTTTGGCCAGATTCTTTCTGGCATGAGGAGCCATACGGCCCAGCTGCAGAAGTGTGTCCATCTCTGCATGAGTTGAGTTGCACGTGCGGCTGCCTCCAATGGTCTTACGAATGTGGTTGTAGCCTTTGGAAATGATCCGCCCACCTGGCCAAATATTGATAGTTAGCCCCCTCGCCTTTGTGGCATCTCTCCACAAGGGTGATTAAAATGAAAGCAGGAATATATTAAGATGAAGGCAAACCTTTCACCAAAACTGCACCATGACGATATTTCATTGTTGAACTGCGGGCTTCCTTGGCAGCAAGGGCCAAGTAACGTTTTATCCGCCCACTCGGTTGCATAAAAATGAATGTTGATCGTTCTCGATTCTGGAAGCTAACAAACAATGAAGAAACGAATTCCAAGAAACAAGAAGAGTTAGTTTTTTATTGTTTTTTTTGTGATCCGAGTGCACCAACAAGTGTGGGACAACACTTGCCCTTGTTTCAAACTAGTCTGTGGCCTCAGATTGTCAATCATCCCCACAATACAACACAACTCTCAACTCTCAGCCCTTCCAAAATCTTAGTTTCCTCCAAATCAAATGACAACTCGCCACAATAAACCAAGACCACTGCCACTCATTGACCACTGCCTGGCGTTTAATGGCGAGACCTCTGCAGTCATGGTGCCCACTTTTGCCCTTGATCAGTAACTCTTCCCCTGCGCAGTCTTTGTGTTTTTCAATTTTCGCTTACTTGCATCTCTGCGCTTAGCTCTCATCGTGCTGCTGCTGATGGCTTTTCATTTTGCTTCTGGCTATACCTGGTGAGAAATCTAAAACCTGGTGTTATATAACATCTATATATTGTTGCATCTTTAACCATCACTTGCTATAGAACGAAGCATGCCTGGCAAATGAAAAGAAGGTGTTGCTTTTCAAAGGCCACCGCCATGAAATGCCCATGCTGGCCATAAATGTTGAGGTAGGTGGATGTTCTCCAATGCAATATGTAAGTTGTAATAACAGTATGATCCTTTTTCTCATCCAGCCTTATGAGCTCATCTCTGTACAAATACAAGAACACACGGTTTGCTCAAAGCATAGAATTCCCATCAACCGTTGGTAATACATACAGATGCTGTTCCTTACCACTTTGGTTTGGTTGCTGTGTGACTTGGCATTTTCATGTGGGACAGGGCTCATGTTTGGATAAATTTATTCAAAATGCCTAAAGAGCTAAACGAGCTAAACGGGAGAATGTCATACTGCATAGAGCTTTCGATTGACTCTGCAGTGCAGGGCTCCGTTTCTTTCCCTTCCACTGATGCTGTTATGCCATTTCGCAGTGGTAATTCATTCTGTCCCATCGTTTGTCTTGCAGTGACACTGAATTTTTATTGCCAGGGTCACTGTTTATTGGGGGGATGTCACAAAAGCTGCTGCATGAATCCAACAAGCACAAACCCACTGTTACACCATTTAAGGGTTTATTGGCTAGCATGTTGATGTTCCCTCAGCCGCTATTGCAAAAAGACTATCTTCCATATATGAACAGGTAGCTAGGTCCTTGTTTGTTGCTTCGCTTATTTCTCATGTTGCAACTATGTTATCTATAGCACTAGGCCGTCCTTGCCAAGAGATACTGCACCTCCTGTTCCTGTTGTTTGTCTGCCCATGAAAAATCTTTCAGAATTGCTAAAATGGCAGCCAGGCTGTGAYCCTCTTAATGTGTCRCGAATAMAGTTATCTCAAAGCTCTGGAACCCAACCTTGCCCGAAAAGGTACAACATTAAATCCTCTTTAATCGTACAAACACTCACACACTGGCAGGATCCATTGTCATGACATGGCGGGAGGTTATCTTGAGGATAGATGGTCTCAAGGAGGCCACAAGTTTGATGTGTATAATTTCTTTAATTGGGAATTCATAGATACATTTATCTACTTTTCCCATCACAGAATCTCAATTCCACGTAAGCGACCCTGCTCATCTCTATTTTCAAGTGTTTGGTTGTTCCTGGCAAATATTGCAAACCTAATTTGAATATTACCATTAGCCCCTGGTTGGATAAATGCTGCTCATAGGCATGGAGTTAAAGTTTTGGTATATTTCACAATGGTATTGGTTTCACTATTCGTTATGCTTAGCTTGTTGATTTCCTGCAGGGTACATTCATCACGGAATGGGAGGAAGGCCGAAGTGACAACATTTTTCTTTTGGATGGACCTTTGCAGGAAAGGAAAGAAACCATGACATCTAAATTCATTTTCGCTGATAAGCTAGTGCAAATGGCCAAGTATTATGGATTTGATGGATGGTTTTTCAACATCGAAAGCCCGCTACCTTCATCTAACTACGCTACCAAAATGGCTGACTTTCTTAGGTACTTGACAGAACAAACCCACAAAGAACTGGGGGAAAATAGCCTTGTTCTTTGGTATGACAGCATACTGGCTGATGGATCATTGCAATGGCAGAATGCCTTAAATGAAAGAAACAAGTGTTTCTTTGATGCATGCGATGGAATTTTTATCAACTATGGCTGGAACGAAGCGCTCCTATCTTCTACATATCGTCTATCGCGAAATGAAGAGCCCAACATTGATCGGGAAGACTATACAGAAAAGCAAAGTAAGTTAAGAAATTGGGATGTTTATATGGGCATAGACGTCTGGGGAAGAGGTACCTTTGGAGGAGGAGGTTATTCTTGTCATAACGCTCTGAGGGCAATTGACAATTTGCAAGAGGTACGTTGTCACTCCCTCCTCAAAAACATAATTTAGCCGCCTTAGTTCAATTGATTTATGTTACAGGGAGGAGGGACTTCCGCTGCATTCTTTGCTCCTGGCTGGACATTTGAAGGCAGAAAAGGTGGAAGAGAAGGCTTTGAGCTTGTAGAGAGACGCTTTTGGTTTGGACATGCTCCTTACCATCTAACACATGAATGCGAAATCGATGAACAGTTTCTTGTAAAAGCTGTCCAAAGGCCTATTGTTGCTGGTAATATCCCGTCGTGGCTCGTTTGCCATAGCCCTTAGTGCTGCTTCTGCCCTTTTGTTGTTGTTGCCCAGCATAATACATGTTTTTTATAGGTGCAGTAAAAAGCGATGAAGGCTGGGTTGTAGAGCAAGGTGGAAACGGTTGGAAAGTAATGGGAGAAGATTCAGGGCCAGGGGTTGTACAGAGAGGTCAAAAGGCTCTTATTACTTCCAGCAAATGGTGCAGGTACTAGAAGTGATTTACAGTCTCTTCATGACGCCAGGTGCGAACTAACTACTGTGATTAGGCGAGCAAGAGAGTTCGATCTTATTGATGTAGTAAAAGAAGAGCTTGAGAAGTATGCTGCAGAAAAGGTGCCAAAATCGGTGATCGAAGAGCTCATGGATACATCTCCGATCATCAGTGTGAAAGAGTGGTACTCGGGATCGCCACCTAATTGCAATGACCAATTTTATCTCAAGGTTTGCCCTCATCTCTTAACAGGCCCTGTATTAAGCTCTTCTTTGCTCTTTATCTCTCCCTCACTCTCTCTTCGAGCGCAAAAGCGCCTAGAGCCCACAGTCGCTATACCAAGGCTAATGGCCAACCATCACATCTCTCTCCACACACACACACTACCACAGCTTGAACTAAGAAATGCTAGTCATGAACCGGTTGCAAAGTTCGAATCTGGAGTGATTACAGCGACCTCTGAGTGGAAGAGCATTTGCCATACATTCTTTGGCTATGGATCAAGCGTGCGCTACCTGTATTTCGAGGTACCTTAAGGAAATTGTTTATACCCTATTAGTGTGTTGATTTTTATCCTAAGCAAGACACTGTGCATACTTGGATTACTCTACACGTAAATCTAGGATGGTGGCAAAGATGTAGAGAATTGGGCAGGACAATACGGCACCATGATTGCAGGACTATCGCTGAGTGTGAGGTTCCAAAAGGATCACCAAATACTCCACGGTAACACCGCTTAATCGAATAATTGTTAATTATTTTTCCAATATCTACTGAATCAATGATGCATCTTGTATCCTTATGTTATTTAGAGTGTGATGAAAACATTGCCAGATACCTAAAAGTGAGAGAGTGTTCCACTAGTTTGCCTTTTGCTACCAATTTTGATCAGGGCATCGGCAAGAAGCTCTTTGTTGCAGGACAGGTATGGCGCGCCTTCACAATGGTGGCGAAGATGCCCTCCATCCATCAAGGCTTTTTATTGACAGTTTGCATTAATTCACAGGTTGTACAAGATGGAGAGTGGAACAATTTGAGCAGACAGTCTCTGCAGCCCACGTTTAGGCATGGAAAGAGGTGAGCTTTATCACTTTGTGTGTGTGTGTGTGTTTTTCAATTCCTTTGTGGTTAAAGCAAGCAATGCAATCGAATAGGCTATTTGGGTCAAATGATTGTATTGAGTTTGATGTTGACTACGAGACAGCCTACGAAGGGGGCGCTTCGCTTCATATCCAGGGAGACTTTTTGTATTCAACAACAACAACAACAGCAATATCTGCCGATGCAAGCAACACGAACTGTGCGTTTGGACTGTTTCAGTTATACAAGACAAGAATTGACATCCCAAAGAACTTATCAGAGGACCATTTATGCATTTCTCTACGGTTTGATGCTCCTCCTCTCGAGTCTGGAGGCACTTCTGAAGTTGGCTTGGTGCTGTCTTTGGAGAATGGTACACGGATATACTTATTGTCAGCGCCATCACATGAACAACGTCTGCCCCTTGCCCAACTGTCTGGAGACTTCGTTGTCTATGGGCCTTGTTCACCAGATTCTGTGGATTCTTCTTCTTCAACTTGGAAAAGAAGAGTCTTTCATTTGAGTCAAGAGTGTTTTGAAGGACAAACAATAGCTTCTCTGGATGTGATTTGCTACCCAACCTTTGATGCTGCTTCCACAACAACCTCTGGCATATCAAGATACTCCATCTTTATTGGAGAAATACAGATATGTACTTCGTCTCAGGACAGCATCAACATACCATCAGTTGTCAACTTGCGAGCTGAGCCGTCATGGACCGTTCATGATTTGGAGCCAGGAGACCACGGCGACTCTGTGACCAACGTCCTGTTGAGATGGGAGTGGCCGAAAGAATGTGGTGACAAGTTGAGGATTGAGTGCTGTGATCTCTATTATGAGGGCACATTTGTTGGGCGAGCGTACAGCAATGCCTACCTGGTGGAGAATCTAAGGATTTCGTGCACAGAACAACAATCTCAGAGCAAACCAACTTGTGGCACGTTTGTTGTGCAGACGGTCAACTCGCTTGGCAAGAGGCAGGCTTGGGCTGATGCAGCACGAATTGGTTTGTCATTTCCATAGCTCCACTCAGTCAGAGGGTACTGGCTGCTGCTGCTGGCCATTCATCCACAAAGCAGAGAGGGCATGCAGCTGTAGGATGCAGCTGTTTTTGACTAGGCTTGAATGCCGTGGAGAGAAGCACTCATCGTCTGCTGGTTTGAAGAAGAAGAAGAAGAAGATGGGCCACCTCTCAAGAGTGTTTCGATTTTAATGTGCGTTTGAGATTTTTTAAATGTTTAAAAAAGAGATGAGCCTTCATTGGTGGTGTTAAGACCATAAACCCAAATTTCAGACAAAACTCAAGTGGCAAGAAGAAAGAAAGCTCAGAGCAAGAAGAGAAAGATTCACACAACACCCCCCCCCCCCCAGTAGTAAGTTGTACTGCTTGTGGCCAGCAGCCAGAGCCAATCTCTCTATATCTGGGCGAATTTATTGCATCATTTGAATTGTTGAAAGGCTAATGACGTCTGCCAGCTTGAATGCCCATCTCATGCGGTCGCATGACTTCAACGAGCTGGATATTGCTCTGCTTCTAGCAGTTTCGTGCCTGATTGTTTACCTCTTTTTCAAGGTTTTTGGAGCCTTGGCGAGCATCATTTTCAGCATTTTTCGGACTATCATTTGGATCAGTGTCCTTGCCATTCCCATTATCATCGTTCTTCAGTTGGATGCAGCGCGGCCATGGAAGCTGAAAGCGCGGCAGCTCTATGATGATTCGGTCCTTTTTGAACCTTTATACAATTTCGTTCACGATCTTGTCCTTTACGCTCTCTCGTACCTCAGAAATAGTTTTGTGGGAAAAGATGAACTGTAAATATCGCCAATCAGCTATTTCGCAAGAAGAAGATTCAACACACACTCCCCCCCCCAATGTGAAAAAAAAATAAGATCCAGTTGCATTTGTTGTTGTTGTATTGCTTCTTCTTTCTTCTTCAAGGACACTTGTAGTTCACCTGTTGTGGCAATATCTAACTGGACGTGCTAGGGAGCAAGAATAAGCACACTCCGTCGACGGATGATTATTTCTTTCAGGGGGGGCCTTGCCTTTTTTTCTTCCTTTGTTGTTGTTCTTTTGGTTTGGAAAAAACAAACCAAACCAAATCACACACACACACAACAAAATAGCAAACGCACGCACGCCACACAATGAGGCACTCAGTGGACCATCACGAGAGCCCTGCAATCTTGTTGTGGAGAAGCAGCAACATGGTGCACGAGTTTCATGATATAAAAGCAGATGACATTCACCTCATTCGCCTGATCTCGGATGATATGAATGCTTTTGGCGACGTGTGGGAGGCCACATGCCACATGAAGGTAAATTAAAAATCCTTCAGCCCCCTTTCTACCGAAGTGCTGCGCAGGGGCGGGGGGGGGGAGGGAGTGATTGTCTTTAGGATCTTTCCTTTGGGAAGGGGTGATCTGTGTGTGTGTGTGTGCTCAATTCTCATTAATACAACTTGGCAGCCTGTTGCAGTCAAGGTACCAAGAGGCAAACTTGCAGATAGGGAGCTTGAGGCATGGAAGAAAGAGATGGAAATCATGAGGTTCTAAAAACCCTTCCAAATTTTATTAATAAGAGTTGATTTTTTGTGCATAATCATAGATCATGCTGGCCTCCCCAGCATATATGGACATCAAGCAAACAATTGTTTTTTTTCTTTTGCTGATGTTTTTTTTTTTATTGATTCCTGCTCTCAGCCGTAGTTGGCATCCAAACATCGCCTTGTACATGGGCACATCTGTCAAGAATGGCAAATTTATGATTGGTTTGTCTGCCCTTAGTCAGCATGCACACTGCTTCTCAGAAGAAGCAGTTTGCCTCTCATCTGTGCGAACGATATATCAATTGTTGATACTCTTATATGGAACAACAGTGATGGAGCTGCTGCACACAGATTTACACAAATTGTTACACAGACAAAACGTCGAGTTATCACTCTATACTCGAATGAAAATGTGCAAGGATGTTGCCCTAGGAAGTAAGTTAACCTTCTATCTCTCTCTCCACACTCCTATGCCATACCATCAATGCTTATGATTCTCTCTCTCTCTCTCTCTCTCCCACAG
>MRZZ01000943.1:0-11993 GCA_002025285.1 Acanthamoeba comandoni | reverse complement strand
TTTTAATTTTTTTAAAATGAGCAGATTGTGACAGCAGACATTAAAAGCATAACCTCAACGGTGAAGCACTTCAATATCGTTGATTTCAGTGAAGCACAGGCACTGCACCTCAGGTATTCACTGTCTATCAAATAATTGTAATTATTATTATCATCATTAATATATTATTCCTCCACAGAGCACGCCAAAAGGAAAATGGAAGGGAAAAAATGCGCCTCTTAGAGCTTGCTTCCATTAAATTTAATATGGTAAGAAGCAAAACATACACTGTAAATTGGAATTTCAGATTATAAGCAGACTGGATTAAAACTATGCCATCCATTCATTGTCCAGGCTCTGCAATCCGCGCCAAACAACTTTTTAACTCTATACAGATGGGGGAGAGTTTCTGCATTGCAAGCAAAATTGAAACAAGGTTTGGTAAACTACAAGACCCTTTGTATCTTGTGTTCTCTTTGCTCTTTTCGCTCTGATTTCCCCGCCCTTTGGTTGATGTGAACAATTCCAACATCTTTTGATGATGCTGGGCGTGCAATTTTAGGCGCTGAGCGCGAGAATCACTTGCTGCACGCACATCAGAGCTTCACGCGTTGTATTGAAATAAACCCTTCATTTTCTCCTGCATACTTTGAGCAAGGTACCTTTCCTTTGGGCATTACAGAGGAAATAGTAGCAATTTGTACTAATTGAGTTTAACAATTAGGCAAGACATTACTGCAGCTTGTCAAACTCTATGGCAGTGGCTATGTGACAGGACAAGAGCCAAAGAATAATGCACAAGGCGAGAGCAACAAAGCACCACCTGACAGAATTGACAAGATCAACAAACTCAAGGAAACGAAAAAATTGCAAGAGCAGATCCGCAAGAAATTAATGGATGTTAACTCAGCATTTAAAAAGGCATTACAGTTGGATAAGAATGACATCAGCAACAGGGCAATGGAAGGAGATGAAAAGAATTTGATCAGTGTTTTGTTGGAAATGGCGAAAAAATTGAAAAGAAAGGCCACTCAGCCCATAAAACTTGAGAATATTGCTGTGCAGTATGTGAAACCCAAGAAGAAAACAAGATATTGGGGAATCCTAAGCGCTCTTGTTATATGTGATGCTATTTTTGCCTCTCTGGATAACTCTATTTCAGCGCCTCCATCATCACCCACATCACCAGTGCTTTCTTCGCCCTCTTCATCTTCCTCGATACGGACAAGAGCAGGATCGTTGGAGATATTCATCTGATTTTTCGAGCAAGTCCCACCAAAGAAACATATCTGCATCCGAAGTAAACTGTGGTACCTCTTTCCAATCCTAATTTGCTTCTGTGAGAAGAGAAACTAGACTAATTGTGGTGAAAGAGCCATGCAGGCAACTCATTGTTCATTTTGCATACTCAGGTGAAAAGGAGCGCTGTATTGTACTGTGGCTACTGAGCATGGTAGAATATTACCGGATTTTGACACGCAAAAACTTTTTCCATTCTCCTGTGTCTGGAGAGTCGATGGCGTTTCCTCTCAGTCCTTCAGCTTGCGTTTACGAAGTACACCAAATGGTATGCCAGATATCTATCTTCCACGCGTCATTTATGCAGTGCTAACAACATATTCTTCTGTTCTAGGTAATGCAATTACTGAGTCTGAAGCCAAAGAAATATAGGTCTTGGCTTTATAATTTTCTTCTCCCTTCGCTGCAACAAGAGGCAAAATATCACAAGGACATGCATTTTATGTTAGCTCAGATATATCGAGCCACCAACCAATTCGACAACGGCAACCAAATGCAAAGAAAACGGCGAAGTCCTAAGATTGTGAATGACAATAATTTGATACAAGAGGTCAAATGCCTGATCAAGTATGCACAGTCTCAAAACCCCAGGAACAAGCTGTTCATGTTGAAAAAAGCTGGAAAGTTATTATCCAAGGCGTTTTTCTGCGGCACTCATGACCTTCAGAGTCTTACAGCAGACCACAATAATTCTGGTGGTATTGTGAGTGAGAATGAGCACTTAGAGGACATAATGCGAAGAATGATAAGAAAAAAGAAATTACATCTTTTGTTAGAGATTTGCAGTTGGAATCAAGCGCTGACACAGTTCTTTCGAGAATATTTAGGTACACATAAAAACTACGGCAAGTCAAATGATTATTTCTCTTTACAATGATGTTTTAATGCTCTATTTATTTATACATAGAAAGGGAACCCAGCTTGCTAAGTTCAGTCGACTTCGGGGGATACACGTGGGCGCGAGATTGGTCACTAATCAGCGTATCTAGCCACGTCCATCTCATCACTTACCTGAACATTTCTGACTGTGCTTATATTACTGGTTCGTTACCTCCTTCTCTTGCCTCTGCACTATTCACTCTTTTTGTCCACTAAGATATCTTAAATCAAACAGATGATGTATTTAAAAGGCTATTTGTGGGCCACGAGAAAAATGAGCAAGGTACTCTCCCCACCTCGCACACCTCCTTCCGCTGGGTTATCATAACTCAATCAAAGATGTAGTGCGTTGGTATTGGAAAGATATCCATGCTATGAGGCTAGATCAACATTCATGGAGGGAATACAGCGCTGACAATACCAAAAAGCTGGAGCAGGCCTATATTAACTGGATAACTACGAAAGATAAAACGGTGAGTTTTCCTTCGGGCACAGCAGTTCTATTCTTTTACTCGTGTAAGCTAAGCATGTATAAACATATCAATGACAGGTTGCTCGGGTGAGGATTGTAACAGAGGATCCTCCACAAACCTTCCAAGTAGACGTGCGCAAAATGAGGCAGCGCAAATATTTCGACATCTCTCGAAACATTTTGGAGCGGGTGGCTCTCAAGGTCGCTCGTGTGGAACCCGATTTTAAGGTCAACTACCCCTGTGCTCTAAGTTTTTTCTTTAGCATTGACAATATCATTTAAAACCAGGGACACATGCAACACGAAGGAGAGCGGCTTCTTCCGTTCTTGAGGTTTTGTGATATCTCCAACACCAAGCTTACTGCCTTTTCAACGGATGTCCTCTTGAAGAGATGCCCTTCGTTGGATACACTGATATTGAAGTCATGCCCTTTCATCAAGTTTTTGATCTTTGAAGAAGTGAACGACATACCACCTGAGCAACAGGAACATGAAATCCACAACTTTCCTCTTACACACTTAGATTTGGAAGGGAACAATAGCATTCATTTAGGGCAACAAACAATTTCCAGACTTCCGGGGCTGGTGTATCTCAATCTTGGATGTGTAAGGATTGATCCAAGAGTCTTGGGTTGGATTTCAACGCATTGTTTGTCCTTGCAAACTCTCAATCTATCAACAAATGATCAGCTGGCAGATGATATCTATATGAAGTCCCTCGCGCAACTTACATCAATAACCGGACTATCGTTGAAGAATTGCCATAAAATAACGGATGTCACATTGGGCCATTTCCTTGGTGAGCAAATCATAAGCGAGAAGCAGGCTGTTACATCAATGCGTAAAAGGACGCTCACCCCAGCACCAGCAGGCATCCCTTCTTTCTATTTGACTAGCCTTGATATCTCACGTAATAAGAACATAGGGGACAAGATGATCATCAAGCTCATGAAGGCGATGTCTTCAACTTTGACTGAGCTCAGAATTAGGGACTGTGAAAAGATAGCTTTTAAGAGTGTCTTAATTGCTTTAATTAGTGGAATTGCACCTCTTTTGCGAGTTGTTGATCTTTATAACGTTGGAAACAGTGCTGGGCTTCAAGCGCAAGAACAGAGAATAAGGAACTTCCAAAACCACACTCTTGTAAACCTGTACCAACAGATTATCGAAAAGCCCAAAATTTTGTTAGATTCTATGGTTCATTTGGATATAGGTGCATCTGAGATAACGGTACTCCACACACACATGCCACGTAAGCGTATAATAGTCTCTAACAAACCGTTTTGTTATTGGAATATTTATTGCAGGACAATGCGCTTAATGCCCTGCTTGTGCGGTTTCCTCACTTAGAGACACTCTCTCTTTGTTCAGCTCGTGCCATAACAAGTTCTGCCATTTGTGCCATTACAACTCATTGCCCTCAACTAACATCTTTAAAGTAATTCTCCCATGCTATATCTTAATATATTAAACTGTAGAAACATTTGCTCTGCTCACTTGTTAACTGATACACACATTCCATTTTTACACAGTCTAAGCAATATTCCAAACATAACGTCCGTCTCACTCATTCACGAACTGCATAAGCTGCCTTTCCTTCGATCTATTGATCTCTCTCATATTGTCTCACTTGGTAAAACAAACTATATAATCTTCTTAATTTCGGTGGTCTGCTTCTCACACACAGTGGTATGCAGGGGACAAGGCAGTGGAGTCTCTGGTGCAGTGTAAGCATCTACAGGCAGTGAAATTGGCACATTGTCAGGCTCTTACGTCCAGATCTCTCGTCTGCTTATCTACTTTACCTTACTTAGAGGTTCCCGCTTCCTTCTCATATGAGGGAAGAAATTGTTAAATTAATATTAACCTTTTGTTTCTCCAAATGATGTTAATTTCATCAACAACACCATGGGTGGTCCGTTGTACTTGCCAGGAGTTGGACGTGAGCTCCTGCGAGAAAATAACTGATGAAGGACTCATTGCCCTGGCCTGCGCTTATGGCCAGAACAGGAAGGTGTGGAAACAAGACTACGAAGAGAGTGGTACTATTCCTTCTCATATTATGAATTCATCTTTGGTCAGTCTCCAACCTTCCTTCTCATGTCTGGGCGACGTCTTTATATATCTGATGGCAGATGACCACTTGCACAAGACCGTGGCGGCTAGTCCTCCATCAATTGATGTTGCTCGTGCTATGCCCTTTAATTCTCTGAAAGTATTGCGCCTCAGTGATTGTAGTCTCCTGACAAACAAGTCAGTGGCCAAATTATCAACGATCACCACACTGGTATATATATTGTGTTTTTCCTCCCATCTTTGCTTTGCAAAGTGATTACTTTGAACATCTTTCAATGATCTTTATTTATTTCTAAAAACATTTTGTCCAGACTCGGCTGGACCTGGGCAGTTGCTATCGAGTTTCAGACAAGTCCATCAAAAAGCTAGCCAAGTATTTACCAGCCCTGAGGGAGATAACACTGAGAAGACTAAATGTGACCAATGAAGCAGTCATGTTCCTTGCAGAGCACTCACCCTACCTTTCTGTAATTGATCTAAATGGTAAGCTTATGGTCAAATAGTCAATTATTATTTTACATAATTTTAAGAGTTATTAAATTCTTGGGCTTTCGCGCAGCGAACGCAAACTCTAAAAATTAATTCTATTCTATTGTACAAATAATAGGTTGTCTGCAAGTGTCAAACACATTGAAGGTATACATTTGTTTTTCACTTTTTTTTTGATTCAGCACTGTTTTTGTCCTTGCCACACACATCATTCAATGACTGTGGCGTGCTCTTTTGTTTTTGTAATCGCAGTGGAATGTCTTAAATTTTTGTTGTTTTGCAAACCCTTTAACTATGCATGGCTGGTGTGTGTGTGTGTGTGTGTCTTCCATTCAATGAATCACATGCAGGTGTGGTTTAAGGCCAGGTTCCCTCACGTAGAGCTGACGTTGCCCTTGAGCTCCATGAAGTTTAAACTGCCCAAACGTCTCAGCATTAACAACAACAGCAACAACGGCAAACAAGAAGTTCAGGAAGCACTGGTCTCGGCTGCATATTACTCTTCAGCTCTGGCCAGCAGGATCCAAATGCTTGAGAACGCCTTTAAGAAGTCATGATGAACATGTAAAGAAGAAAATGAAACAATTTTTGTTTTTTGGTTTTGCCAATCAAAAAGCAAACATTTTGTTTTTAGTTTGAAGAAAGTCTTTTTTTTTTTGGCGAATTCACAAAACAAAAGATGCAAGTGGACATAGTGAACGACATGCAACTGAGCAGTTCCACGACCACCACTACTTTGCAACCGCCCACAGGCTTCAAGAACATCCTTTCCCCTGCATACATCTATCTACGGCTCCGCTTGTGAAGTGTACACCCCCCCCCMCAAACCCAACTCTTTAAATGTATGTTTGTTATTGAATTATGTTGTTGTCCTTGGCTCATACAACGCTGTGGGTCAAGGAATTTAGAGAGAAAGCACAGCGATGAGCAGATCAATGCGAAATTCATCAAAAATCTCATTTCGGCTGTGTGCATCCAATTGTTTGGCAACATGGCTGGCGAGGAGGCCAACAGCGCTGTGGACCTGCTCCACTTCCAAGCCGCCTCCAAGACCGCCATCATTCGAGTGCCCAAGAGGTACCATGGATGCACACACACATTATTAGTAGATTCTCACCAACACACACCATGTTGTGGCCTTCTCTTCTCCTTTTCAGTAAGCTGGTTGGGATTTGGGGTGCTTTGTCTCTTATGGCTGAGTTTGAAGGCAAGCCATGCCACATCCAAGTTGAGCAAGCATCGCCATTCCTCAGCTCTCTGGCTTCCTCCAGCAGAACCTTCTCCTTCTCATGATGTTCATCATCATCAAAATGTGTGGGGGTGGTGTGGTGGGGAGTGTGATGATCTGTTTGTTGTTTGTTATTTATTATATTTATTGAAAAATGGATTCTCTTTGGTCACCTGTGGATCTGTAACCAAACAGATGTGACGCCTAGAGCCTTGCTGTTGTTGATAGAAAATGAAAGAATTCCTTCATGCAAAAAAAATGCTCTTATCAGACAGACAAAGCTCTCTGTGCCCTCTCCTTCTCCAACACAATGTGGGCCATATGATGGATTCATGACAAACATGCCCACCCTGCAAGGTTGGTCAATATGAAGCTCTCCTAAACTGTGGTGAAGGGAAATCCTAAAAATTGTGTATTCACAATGTTTTGGGCTGCTTTGGGGAGTGCTAGTCAACTGGGTCGTCACTGGAAAGAAGACATGTGGGAAAAGGAAAGTGACTGCACATGATGATGAGAAGGTTGCATCTGGAGATTAGATCATCAGAACAAGAGCTTTTCAGGGATGGGCTATAAAGTGAGTGTGAGGCCAGTCTTGTGTTCACCATTAAATACACACTTTAAATCACTCAGCAAATAATTTTGTGCAAAACATTGCCCTGTCCTCCAACAATGGCCACTTTTGCATCAGACCTTAGAGTGGAAACTGGGGCCTCATTAGGTAGTGGTGGTAGTAGTGGTAGTGGTAGAGAGCTTGTGCAAGAAAGGCCATTGCCATCACTGCAACAACAGATATCTAAAGAGAATAGTAAACAGACAGTGACCACACCTTTAAGTACTAACACTCACTCCTTTGAAATATGGACTAAGTGGCTTGATAGGTGGTGAGATTTCTTGTTGTGTCATACATGGGTGAAACCTGAACTGGCCCAAAAATACAAGGCCCAAGTGCGAGGTAAGGCTTACTAGTCTATTTATAAAATGATGAGATAAAGAAGTGGACGTGGTCCCATGGTCCTTTCTTCATGTTGATGTTTTTCTTCTGTGATTATCACTGGGACCTGTTGCAGAGGTCTTTCTTTCAAGGGCACTTCATGATGGCCGGCCTAAAGTGGAAGTGATAACTCAATTGGCAAAACTCGTTCATTGGGCCATGCAAAGAGCCATCCACAGTAGCATCAATACACAAACATATGACACAACTGATGTATTTAGTGTACTCTGTGTACCAGCTTGTTTTGAATGTGTCATTTGGTCTCCTCTGCTAGAACACACACGATTGCGCTCACCTGGTCATGGAAGACATACTTATTGTGCCCATCTCTCAAGCCTTGTGGAAGTGGTTGAATTGTTTGGCTGAAGTACGTGTGTTAAATTGTTTAAAAAGGGAAACTGTGCCAGTCTCCTCTGTCTCAGGGCAACGGTTGTCAGTATGTCACTGCTTTCACCTTTTTACTTCTTTTGTTTTAGTATGTCAGTGTGTAAAGTTTCATCAAGCTGATCTTCCTCTTCACCTACAAAAGGAACCTTTCGGCCACCTCACACAGATCCAGCAGCACCTCAATTTATACTGACCCCAGGAGATTATGTAGGTAAGATGACCAGTCAGGAAAAAAAAAAAACAAACGAACAAACAAATGAAAAAAAGAGAGAGAGAGAGAGAGAGAGTGGTGAGAAGGCATGCCCCTGAGGGGAGTGAATATCAGTTTAACTTTTTTAAAAAAAAACAATTACAGGCATCATATGGGTCAACCCCAGACCGAAGCAGCTTATTGCACTTGGATTTAAACCACTGCCCATACAACTGATAAGAGGGCAACTATTTGGTGTAAAAGGTCGATTTTTGATGGGCTTCTTCCCTTTTGCCTGTGTACGGGTGGACTCCCCCATCACCATCTATTACAGCACAAAGACACAGTTGCTGCGTGTAGGTGAGTCAAAAAGATAAGACACTTACAAAAAAAAAATGTGGTGTGAAGGACTGACCTTTGGTACATGAAATCTATTGGGGGGGGGGGGGAAGGTATCACCTATTGGCCATTCAACAGCCAAGGCGTCCTTGTGAGCAAACGTCATGGGAGTTCGATCACGGTCACTGCTGAACCGGAAGACCACCCCAGAACACTACCCCCTCCTCCCATTGGCAGTTATTGCAGCACTAATATATACAATGGGTGACATCCACTGGATGACCTCTCGTAAGGCAGGGGGGAGGTTGCCCCCTCGAAGAAAAAGTAAGTAGGTTGTTTTTTATTACTATTATTATATTATTTCGTCTTTCTCCTTTTTCGCCTTGGGCGTCATCTGCTGGCACTTCTCCTTTCCCCCCAGTGCGCCTAGAGAAAATTTGAAGATGGCTGATGAGGATCGGAATGGTGGTACAGTCCAGAATTAAGCTTTTGAAGCTTTTTCAGTGGTCCTAATAACAATGAGCAAATGGAATGACTAAACTGTGGTTTTACTAGATTTTTAAAAAAGGAAAAGCATACTGCCGGTGCCCAGCCCACGGGGAGTGTGCACAGGCGGCCTTGTTCCTACAGGTAGGATGATGCCTTTCTCCAATCATATTGTATGAAAGGCGCTGGGCTGGCCTCTGCTGCCCCTGTGCAAGGCACACTGCAGTCGGTGTGGGCGGGTTAGGTGATTGTGGCAGAGCCTGTCATTGGCCTCCGCCACCCCTCTTGTCCCACCCATCTGCTGACCCTGCCGGCTGGCCTGGGTGGTGTGTTAGCCGCAGCAAGGTGGTAGGTGCTTGTGGCAAGGCCTCATTAGGGCCCCGCCACCCCGCCACCCAGTCCGGCCAGCCTACTACCCTGAAAGGGGGTGAGTGTGTGTGAGGGAAGTGGTCTGTCCGACCCCATCAATTCGCAGGGTGAGCCATATGGAGGCGGCAGGTGCCTGTGGCAAAGCCTCTCAAAGGCCTCCGCCACCCCTGCCGCCTCTGTAAGGCTGTGTGACGGCCAGTGTGGCGGTGAGTGCTTGTGGCAGAGCTTTCCATTGGCTTCCGCCACCCTCACCGGTTTCACCAGGCTGTGCCGCAGCTTGGGGGGGTGTCAGCAGGTGCAAGGTAGCCCCATTGGTGGAGTGCATGCCACATCGTTTCTCATTTTGACATTTTCCTCTTGTACGCTTCACACACAGAAAGCGCTAGTCCCGAGAGGCCAATGCCAAGCATCAGCAAAAGCGTGTGTGCCAAAGGAAAATGCAAAGGGCAATAGCAAGAGGTCAAGCCAAGCAAAACTGAGGCTTGTCACTGAGGAGAATTTCAGGCTTAAACGAGAGATACGTAATATGGATGCGCTTATCCGCAATGTAGCCCCTGGATTGTCCAGAGCGCCAGTGTACATTTTGGATGACCTGGAGGACATCAATCGCCAAGTCAAGTATCCTAAGGATACTATTCTAACTGTAGTACATGAACTTAATGCCCAAAGAGCTCGTTTACGCCGTCTTACTTCCTGCAATGGTAAACCCCATCTGTGTACACACAGGACCAGACAGAGGGGTGGGAACGCTTGGCCAATTATAGAGTGTACCTCATGTCCAACTACAGCTTTGCGTTTGCCATTTATCCTGTATGTCAGAAGGCTATTGTACATTTATCCTGTATGTCAGAAGGCCATTTCCCCCCTGAGACTGTAACCATTTGTGGACAACCAGACTGTAGTGAGTTATAAACACGCCATAACTTGGGCCAACACCCACCTGCAAGAGTGTCATGCTACCACCGTAGATGCTATAGTGGCTTTAAGAAAGGCTGGCATGGTAACTCAAGGTCTTCCCCCACTTCCAATGTCCCTGGCTCCATCTTGGTATCTGCCCCTCTGTTTCCTCAGAGGGCAAGTTGCTTTGTACTTCCCAGATGCACAAGCCAGGGGAATACTGCCAGCTGATCAAGGTCTATACATCATTTTTAATAAAGATCTGATTGTCCTTTCTCAATCTCATAGTGTGCTTCATTGCTCTGCACTACATTCACTGATGATGACTTTTGACATTAATAATATCACCCTTTTTAAATGCTGCACACCAACATGATTTCGATCTACTGTCTACATCACTGTACACAAGCACATTACCTGTGCTATCTGCTACTGCTCCTCTCATACCCAACACCACAGTCAAAGACTTACTGAAATGTTGTGAAGAGGAACATCACTCTTCTATGACAGTTGTTGAAGGCGGCCAGTTACATTCAGCATCTTGTGGTAGTGATCTTTTTTTACGAAGGACTGTCATATATACACTCCTTTTTTCTAATGGTTTTTTAAAAGTCTTTTTATCACTTTTAAAAATGCAAAAGTGAATCACATTTTATTATATTTTTTTTATTAATTTCGTTTTTTTTTTTCCCCAGGAGTGGGCTTTTTTTAAATTTCTTCCTCTTTTTTTTTTTTAATGTTCTTTTGCTTTGAATTTATTGAAATACATGCTCTTTGTCTCATCACTATTTTATGTGGATAGAACACGTGTTCCTTTTCACTCATCTTCTCTCTATCCAAAATGCTTTCCCTGACAAGCAGACCACATCTGGACGGAGGTCTCTAAGACTTGTCAGAGAGGCCGGGCGAATTCCTACTGTTGATGGCTGTCAGATGGAGCGGTGGATGTTGGGACCGCTCCATCGTGTCTGGTTTTATCCCAGTAGGGGAGAGGCTGAAAGCGTTGTGCTAAAAGTTCAGGAATTGTGAAGGAATCGTGCACAAAAACTGGCACAATCACTTTTCCCGCCTTTTTTTACCTGCGCTTCTCCTCCCCTCCTCTTCTTGCAAGGCCCCAAACATTCCAAAGAAATTGAACGAACATACACGATGAGTTCGACTGAGAACCCTCCCCTGAAGAAGACGAGAGTTGCAGCAACGCCAACAGATTTGGAGACAAATGTACCTCGCAATGGCCTATCCAATCTGGCTGGATTTGACTGGAAATTGTTGCTAAAAACGTACTGGGGTAAAAAACCCATTTGCCATTTCAATTAAACTGAAGAATCTTCTAAGGCCTTGATGATTTGTTTGTCCTTAGGATCCTTGTTCCCAGCCAAGCAAATTTGTAAAATGTTGGGTAAATATTGTTCCTCTGAAATTCTGTGCTTTGCTCCTTTCTACCTCGCTCATCCCTCTGCGCACAGCACCTGGAGATCAGAATCTTGCCCTTAGAGAGTTTTCCTACGAGATAGAGCTGGCCAATGGAGAGACAACCTACTCGCGGTACAACTGCTATTCCAATGCCAAAGAGTTTAGAAACGGTCTGCAGAAGGACGGCCCTCTCAGGATTGACCTTGGCGCCGTCTATTCAATTCCTGTACTCCAATGACCACAACCCTTTTGCATACAACAATACGAAACAATTTAATCTCATCTTAGTTTGGTTCTTCAGCCAAAGGACAGATCCCTGGTGGCAACGAACAGGGCTGTGGCTCAAGAAAAAGAGCTTGTGTTTGATATAGATATGACTGACTATGATGACATACGGTCGTGCGGCTGTGAAGGGTAATGCCACCCAGTCTTTTTGTCCGCGGTGTTCGCCTAATTGGCGTGCGCGAGGGGAGAGAGAGAGAGAGAGAGAGAGTAGTAT
>MRZZ01000934.1:0-11107 GCA_002025285.1 Acanthamoeba comandoni | reverse complement strand
CCTAAATGGTTGAAAATTATGTTTTTTTTTGTTTTTGTACAATTTTACACTATTTTGTTGGGTGACTGCACAAAGATAATAAATTTAGTAAAATAAAATAAAATAAAAAAGTCCCTACCTCCGCCCCCACCACTTGTTGGGAAGTGCAATTTTTACGCCTTAGTTTGTTTGAAATCCCATTGGCGCTAATCGGGTGAAAACTGACACCCCCCAATGAAAAAAAAAATCAAGAAAACAACAAAATCGAACTTTTTGGTGAAGTTTATAGGGCGAACAAAGCACACACACTCGCGCACACCGCAGAAGAGAGAGAGAGGAACCACTGCCACCACCACTCTCAAGCGCCCTTCCCCCCACGCGCATTTATTAATATTTAAAGACCCCACACCACAAAGATCACCGATCCAGAGGTAGGTTTCTCCTTTCTTGCTCTGTCTCTGAAATGATGCACAATCATGTGTGTGAGAGAGGATCATCATTTGAAGTTCCACGTTGTTCTTTTTTTGTGCAAATAAACTATCAGATGGCACATGTTGCTTCGAAGAGGGTTTCTCTTGACGATATTTGGCCGGACTTGGAAAATGGCATCACTTCCCTTGTCACGAACTTGAACGCTGGATTCCCAAGGAAACGATGGATGGAGCTTTATTCGTATCCTTTTTTTTTTTTTTTTCGTCTTCAAAAAAAAAGAGACCTTTTTACCCTCATCGCAGTGAGCTTTCTTGTGCTTTCTCCTTCATTCTTTGCAGAAATGTTTATAATTATTGTACCACCTCTCGCCCATCTCCTGGCCGAAAGCCTGGTGGCATTTCCGGTGCAAATTTTGTTGGAGAAGAGCTCTACAACCGCCTCAGTGACTACCTGAAGAAACACATGAAGAGTTTGTGCAAGGTACACAACTTTCGATCCCCCCCGAAAAAAAAGACCCTCACTCACTGTTTCTTTGCATGCCCCCCCCTCAGCAAGCCGAAGGTAAAATGGACGACGCGCTCTTGATGTACTACAGCAAAGAGTGGGAAAGGTTCACAACCGCGATGAAATACATTAACAACATTTTCGACTATCTCAACCGCCACTGGATTAAGCGAGAGGCTGATGATGGAAAGAAAGAAGTTTATGATATATACACAGTGAGTGCCTCCACCCATTTCGAAGAATTACATATATTATTTTTCAAACTTTCAAATGACCATTTTTCTTTGCATTGCAGTTGTCTCTCGTCATTTGGCGCGATCATATGTTCAACGCACAAAAGCAGAGATTGATTAATTCTCTGCTGGCTTTGATCGAAAAGGAGAGAAACGGGGAACAAATCAACACCCATTTGGTTGGTACTGTTGTGCAAGGCTATGGTGAGTAGAATGAAGCCCCCATACCAGTATTGCTATCATGCACACCAAGTGTTTTTCTTATTAATGTGTATTTATTACCCACTTAGTGAGGCTTGGCTTGAATAAAGAAAAGCCGAAAGAGACTACCCTTGAGATCTACAGGCAGTACTTCGAAGATGATTTTCTTGTGGCTACTGAGGTTTATTACACATCTGAGTCCACACATTTTATTGCGACCAACAGGTTTGCCTCTTCCCCCATTTATATTTAATTTGGCAAATCTCTTGGCAAACAATTTATTCTTTTGTCATTCTGTGCAGCGTTGCTGAGTACATGAAAAAAGTTGAGAGTCGTCTAGAAGAGGAGCTTAGGAGAGTTCAGCAGTACCTTCATCCTTCCACAGAAACCGAGTTGATCATCAAGTGCGAGAGAGTTTTGATTGAGAAGCACATTGAGACTATCCGAGCCGATTTCCAAAATATGCTCACTAATGATAAAATTGATGGTTCGTATTGCCTTACTTTATCTGTTTACTTATAGACAACAAATCTCATGCGATTTGTCTTAGACTTGACGCGCATGTACAAGCTGCTCTCCAGGATCAGCAAAGGCCTTGAGCCGCTGAAAACCACTTTTGAGAAGCACGTTACCCAAGTCGGCAAACAAGCAATTCAACAAGTGGCTAAGACAGCCGTTAAAGATCCCCAGCAATACGTTGAAACAATCCTAAAGGTGAATTGCAATCTAATAATGTTACGTTTCTTCTTACAACGAACGTTTCCGACCTTCTTTATTGTTATTATCTTCAGGTCTACAAACAATACAACGCCTTGGTTGTTGGGTCATTCCGCAACGATGCAGGTTTCGTTGCTTCCTTGGATAAGGCATGTCGCAGCTTTATAAATGAAAACGCAGTGTGCAAACTTGCCAAGTCTGCATCAAAGTCTCCTGAGCTCTTGGCCAGATTCACTGATGGACTTTTGAAGAAGAGCGCTAAAAATCCTGAAGAACAGGAAATGGAACAGCTGTTAACCGATGTGGTATGTTTTTCTCGCTTTTATTCGTACCTACATTGGCAATTCTTAGTACTAACTCAATTTTATCTCTCTATTTGCTAGATGACAGTTTTTAAGTACATAGAAGACAAGGATGTGTTCCAGACATTCTATTCTAAAAATCTTGCTAAACGTTTGATCCATGGAGCTTCCGCGTCAGAAGATTTGGAAGGCACAATGATTGGTAAATTGAAATCCGCTTGCGGCTACGAGTACACTTCCAAGCTACAGCGCATGTTCACAGACATGTCGACAAGCAGAGATCTTCTGGAGAGATTTAAGAACTACTTAGAAGACTCGGGACAATCGAGCATTGGACGTACGTTTCCCATAATCCTGTTTCGCTAAAGTCTGTTTCTTCCATTTTGAAAACAGTTAGTCACACGCTACTACCTCCCCACCCCCACACAAACAGTTGATTTCAATGTTCTGGTGCTCGCGACTGGTTCATGGCCACTACAGCCCCCTTCAACGAACTTCACCATTCCCAAGGATTTGATGGCGTGCGAGCAGCTCTTTGTCAAGTTTTATCAAAACCAGCATTCTGGCAGGAAGTTAAATTGGCTCCACCAGCTCTCTAAGGGAGAATTGAAAGCTCGCTACGGAAAGAAATACAGTTTTGTCACATCTACATACCAAATGGGCATACTCCTACAGTTCAACACAAACGAGACCATGACCACTGAAGACTTACAGATTGCCACTCAGCTTACAACTAGCACATTGACCAACACGTTGGTGGTAAGAAAACACTCTTATTCTTACTCCCACTGTGGACCTCTCTCTCTTAAACGTTAATGTGATTAACGTTGTTTTCATTTTATTTTCAGACATTGGTGAAGACCAAGGTGCTCAAGATGGACCCTGCGGCAGACCCCGATGCTGAAATCCCCAAGATTGAAAAGGACGCAGTCTTTAGTGTAAATGTAAACTTCAGAAGGTATTGTCCCCCCCCCCAAAAAAAAAACAACAACCCACTGTGCATTCTAACATTTTTTGTTTCTCCACTTTTAGCAAGAGACAAAAGGTGAATATCAATATCCCTATGCGCAGGGAGCGCGATGAAGAGACAGAAGAAACGCACAAGGCTGTTGAGGAAGATCGTAAGTTGCAAATCCAGGCCGCCATTGTGCGTATTATGAAGATGCGTAAGAGAGCCCAACATGGCGCCCTCATGAGCGAGGTAAAAACAAACAAACAAACACACACACACAATATATTCCTTTATCTTTTCAATGACACCAAAAAAAAAAACAAAACAAACGAACGAACATACATATTTTTATGTTGTGGAGTTGCTCACTCACATCTGAGGTGTTCTCTGCTTTGCTGCTGGGCGTCCTTTTTCTCATTCGTTTTCTGTCTCTTCAGGTTATCTCGCAGCTGCAGACCCGCTTCAAGCCTCGCGTTGCTGTGATCAAGAAGTGCATAGATATCTTGATTGAGAAGGAGTACCTGGAACGCGTGGAGGGACAGAAAGACATGTACAGTTATGTCGCTTAAGCTTAAGAGACGCCTTGACTGTTCAAATATTAATTAATTTTAAGTCTGTTTTAAATGTGCCCCCCCCCCCGAGCCAGTTTTGAGGAGAGAACAAAAAAGAATGAAAGTATTGAAAGAAAGAAAGAAAAAGAGCGAAAGACTGCGAAAGAAAAAAAAAAAAAAACAGAMCATGTTTGAAGAATGGATGATCCCTCCCCTTTGTTACCACCACACAACAACAACAAAATGCAAAATGCAAAATGGCCACACACACACATGTGTGCTTTTTTCTTAAATTATTATTATTATTGTGTTGAGTCATTTAATTTTTTTGTTTTGCTTGCTCCCACAGCCACTACACGGTGGAAAAAAAAAAATAGGTTGCGTGAGGCCTTTCTTCTTTCTTTCTTTCTTCACTACTGCACAGCAGTTCTCTCTCTTCTTGTTGTAATTGTCTATTTATCTGTTGTTGAACCCTTCTTTGTGACGTTTTAATTAAACAGGATGAACTTGAAGCCAAAAATTTAATAACTAGCAAATCCCAAAAAGACATTTTCATTTATTTTGATTTTGTGTGGAAATATCATTTCCAGGAAACGTCTAAATATTTTTTAGCCGAATTTATTGTAGCGTCTCTTGGGCGGGAGAAGTGAAAAAAAAAAAGCATCAAGGGCGCTTGCTGTTTCCCCTCGAATGCCTTTCAATAATGTGCAGTTTTATTTTTCTCAGCATATTGCAGAGGAGCAGCAATCTAAATTGCGCAAATTGGTAGCCAAATATGGAGGAATTATCTGCGAGCAACCGGGCAATCCCTCCTGCTTCCATGTGTTGCCTCGCTTTACTGAAGTAGAGGTTTGTATATGTTCTCCTCCCCTCCTCTTTTCTCACCTTGATTTTTCTCTAAATAAAACAATCTGCTTATTTTCACTTGCTGCTTATCATTAGGAAGAGTTAGAATCCTTACGTCAACAAAAATTGTTGATTATTGGTCAGTGCCACCCTTCCCAATCTTTCCACGCACAAGTGTTAAAAGTGGCTTGTTGTAGGTCCACCATGCATACACTATGCAGTAGATAAGCAAGAGCCGCTGCCACAGAAAGAAATTGCGCTTTGCCCACTTTACGGGCGCTTTATGGGCGGTATTACCATCTCCTGCAGTCACATACCACCAACTCTTCGCGTAGGCTATGGCCTCCCTTCTTTTGACGAAGAGCAAAACAAAAGTTCTTATTACCTTCACAAACTTTCATACAGGACGGACTGCACATGCTTGTTGAATACATGGGTGGCCGCTTTGAAAGAGATTTCACCAGTTCAGTTACACACCTCATCGTAGCTAGGCCTGGATCCGAGAAATATAAAGTAACTTTGCTTATTATTTTATCACTATAGTTCTTYCCTCAACTGATTTCAAACTGTTCTATAGGTGGCATTGGAGCTCAAAACAGTAGTGATTACAACCCCAGATTGGATCAAGAAATGTTGGCATCAAGACTCTTTACTTCCTGCTCATAAATTCCCTCTCTTACCCTTCACAGGCTATACAATAACTGTCACAGGAATGCCTTATGGTGAACAATCTCCTCCTCATATGGCCTTTTATTTCCTTCTCTTTGCCAACTACCATTTTATGCTCATTGTAGAGGCACGAGAAAATATTAAAACGCTCTGCACTCAAAATGGAGGTCAATACAGCAGTGATCTAAACAAAAAATGCACACACTTAGTGGTTGAGGTATTGTTTGCAAAATGTATAGCTCTCAAATTTTATGGGGTTTATTGACTGCGATTTTATTATAAAAAAAAATCCAAACAGAGGCCAGGATCAAAAAAAGTATGTATATGCCAAGGAATGGGGCATTAAGATTATTTCCTCAAAGTGGTTTTTTGACAGTGTGCAAAGACAAGGTTTGGAATAACTCTCTACATTGAAACTATAGCCCGCAGGATTGACCAAAGTATTTTTTGCATATAGCCTCCTTGGATGAGGCACAGTACCCTGTAAATGAGCAGGCACAAGATCTTTATAATTTAGAGATAGCACCTTCTAGCGGCACAATTGATAGCCAGTCACTCTCTCAGTCACAATATCATAGCCATTCCAATAGCAACGACGAAGATCCCCAAGCTCTAGTCCAGCAGACTCTTGTGCATAAGAACAGATTGGTTGTAGGAGATAACCAGAAAGTTGAGAATGGACATGATAACCAAAAGCGAAAGCGAGCCGAATTTGAGAAACGACAGATGCCAGAGAAAGTGAAAGACACGGATCCACCACCAAGCAAGAGGGTATCAAGAGAAGGAAATGAAAGAGCAACTATGATCTTGTGTAGTTCAAGTCAAACCAAACGTTCGCCCTATAGTTATCTTGGTATCTTTTTTTCTTTGCAGATGAAATTTTATTCTTGTGGCTTATAATTTCATTCAATGTTCAATAATCACAGAAGGGCCAGAAATAGAAGATTCGCAATGCACGCGTGACACTATGGCGGGTGATGGAGTTTTATACGTTGATTCCAATGTGCAGTCAGGCAGGTTTGTTTCATGTTACTATGTCTCCAAATATGATGCTACCGACAAACTTTTGAGTGTGGCAGTTTTGCAACTCTCTTACCCAGCTGTGCCTTAATAGTAATGCAGTGGCATCTCTCCTATCGTACTCCCCGTACAGTCCATCTTCTCTCTTTACTGGTATAACCTTTTTGTGCAAGGGCTTTGATTCTCCAAAAGAAGTATGTAATTTATATACTTAGCAATAATCAATGACGCTCAAGGACATTCCTAAACACCATTTATTTTGGCACAACAGCGGCAGGAGATAAATGAAACATTAAGCAAATGTGGCGGGGCTGTTCTTTTTTCTGACTATTCGGGAACCGGGCTTGCGCCTGCATCTTCGGTTGTTGCATATTTATTATGTCCTCACGGCACACCGGGATTACACCCTATAGGTACGCCTCGTTTAGAAACGAAAACGACCTTTCTAAAAATACTAATGGTAAATTCACAGGTGGAATGGAACAGCTACCTGTACCCAGGATGCCTATTGTCACACCCCAGTGGATTGCGCGGTGTATTCAGGTGCGTCTCAATAAGACTAAGTGCCTTATTACCTACTTATACAATGATTTCGCTCTTATTAGGAAGGGATAATTCTTCAGCCCACAGAATTTCCAGTATTGTTTACCCCTTTGCCCCATCCATTGCCCCTGCCAAAGCCTCAAAATCCATGCAGCATATGCATTTCTGGGTTTGCGGGTATATGGCACTTTTATTTATTGTTTTTTTTTCTTCGCCCTGTTGTATTAAAATTCAAATTTTTTCTGAAAAAGGCAAGGAGAGAGAAAACATTGTAGCTTTAATCGTGGCTTTGGGTTTTGACTACACGGATAGATTTACTAAAAAAAATACCCATCTCATATGCAAGGTTCTACCCCTGATCAAGTGCTCACATCGGCACATAGGTACTAATTTTTGATCTCACTGACTGTTCCCTTTAGGAACCAAATGGACCAAAATATAATAAGGCCCTTGAATGGCAGAAAGCTGCTGTTGTCTCTTTGCAGTGGTTGCTTGTTTCCGCGCAAAAGGCATGTAAATTACCAACCTACACTGTTATTACTTTTCTAACAATAGGTACATTTGCAGGGCAGGATACAGGATGTTAATCGGTTCACTTTTGGAGGTTATTCGCATAGGGTCAAGACTGATAATAATTATGACCTTCCAGTGGTAAAACGTGAAGGAGAAAAACGAAGTAGATCACCTAGAGACATCCCGGAGATAAGAGAAGTGAAAAAGGAGACTACAAAAAGTATCAAACGGAAAGAAGCCGGGACATCTTCCCCTCTTCTTCACTATAATTCTAGCTCTCCCTTTCTTGGTGATGTGAGCGTCTTTGTAAGCAAACGATTTCCTCAGGTACGTTAACATTTTCTTGTCTTTGCACATCTGTACCACACTGAGATAATCTATTATTATCATCTCCGTTTCATTTTCAGCAAGTGCGAGACTATTTACACGACCTTGTAGCATCTATGGGGGGCAGCTGTGTGACGCTATTTGATCAATCAATAACCCACTATATACATGGTACCTTAAAGCATTGGCTCTCCTGTGGCTCAACATAGCTCAACTAATTTATTTCATGCCACAAAAGAAGGGAAACAAGATTCTTCCAAAGACTTTAGGATGGCAAAATCATGCAAACATGTTAAATTTGTATCTCCTATGTGGCTGGACATGGTAATTAAGCCAATCCCTCTTCATTGTGACAGTATTAGGATGTTTGAATCTATTTTTCATTTTAACGGATTTTGTTAGTGCAAGCGCTATAACAAACGTGTGGACGAGAATAATTACCCTCCAGTAAGGAACCCTCGCATGACTTTGGGCCTTGATGTGCTTCCTGTAGCCCCGATCAAACTGGAACAGCCCCATTCTTCTATGGCGCTCAGAAAGCACATTAAAAGAGAACAGTTGCAAATTTATTCACAGTCGCAGTCACAGTTCTCACAGAGTTCTTCGCAGCAGCTTTCGCCAGAGTACTCCAAGGCGCATATGGTGGAAGATAAAAATAGGCGCGCTTTCGAGCTGATGGATTACAGAGATGACTCTTTTTTGGATATTCGGATAAAAAGCGAAAAAGAAGAGACTGAAGGAGAAGTTTTTGTACCGCCGACTCAGCCAGAGACCAAAGGAGGATCAGATCAGCATTTAGTTGTTGTAAAGCGAGAGAAAATAGAACACGAGCAAAATTTTGAACATCGAGTCCTGGTAAACTGTACACAAGATCCAGCACCAGAATTTAACAACGCAGAATCTATGACAGATGTAGTGAATGAAAGTTTGAATCAGCCAAAAGAAAATTGTGATGATTCGCTAAACATTGGAAAATTGAGGAGAGGTGAAGAAAAAGAAACAGAGGAGAGGAGAGAAGAGGAAATTAAAATGAAGCTAGAGGAAGAGGAACAGGGACAAGACGAAAGCGAGGATAGCAATCACGAGGCACTACTACAGCAACTACTACAAAAAAGCAAAGTCAGCTCTAAGGTGAGTCTTGAACATCAGTTTTTAATTTCATCCATCTCTTTCGATGTCCTTCTAACTTTGCGTTCTACAGCTTCAAGTTTCGCACAGTCTCTTGCGAAGGCCAGTTATACGTGCACGTTCCGTAATGGTAGTCCCCTCCACCTACCACTTTCACGTGTGCTTATACTTACAGGCTGGATTTCCTTCTCTAGGAATCAATTTCAAGAAGAATTAGCAGATCTGAATTACAAAGTGATCATGATGTCCTAAGCGTATCCTTATTATAAACTTGACTGCATTATTATCGTTCATTTCCTGGAGAGTGTTTCTCCTTTACCAGATTATAGCAAGCAAAGAAACAAATTGAGATTGTTAGATCAGAGAGAAGAGAAATTAAGGTAATACAAAAAGAAGCAAGCGCTAGAGATATATCACATGGAGACACAGATGATAGCTTCCCTGATTCGCAGGTACTTCTCTTGAACTACTTTGTTTCTTAAAAACGATGTATGAACATTGCCCCATTGTGTTATCGGCCAGGTGGTTACGTACGATAATCCACTTGAAAGGAGTGCTCAACAACAGATTCTCTTGCGGCTTGGCGGCGAGGTACAGTCTCTTGCCCATCTATTTGACTGTGACAATGCTTCTGACCGTGCTTCTTATGAAACAGGACATAGAGGAGAATACTTCTGAGGTGGAGGATGACAAGGTTGAACCTAATGCAAAGAGGGCTAAATCAAATACAACAACAAAGAGAACATCGAAAGAGAATACCAAGGAAGACGATGAAGAAGAAGCTGCAAGTGAATGGAGCAGTAGGGATAGCGGTGACAAGCAATATCGAGGAGGCAAAGAAGACCAAAATGCAAACCGGGAAACCTTGGATCAAAAAGGTGAATGGCTTGGCGAAGTGCTTGTACGATTATGTTCATTTGCCCCATTTGTAGTAACCAGACACCTTTCTGCAGGTCAAGGCAAGAGCAACTACTGCTTTATCTTTACTGGGTTTCCCTCGTCGGAGTCAAGATCTACGTTTATGCAAAATATCCTTTTTTCCCCACTTTCCTTCTGATTTTGTTTTTGTGTTCTCCTTTTCCTTCTGGTGTGATCACCTTAATAATTTCGCAGCTGTGAAAAGCTTGGGCGGACGAGTTGTGGATACCAAGTACTTTGACCCACAGTGTACTCACGTTGTAATGGACTCGCCCACAAGGACGGAAAAATCCTTGGCGGCAGCCGCCGCCGGAATATGGTGAGTGCCCTTTTTCTTTATTTGCAACTCAGCCAAAATCCTGATTGTCAATTTTTGCATGCATGGTCTCTCTAAGGCTACTTAAAAAATCGTATATCCTTGAGTGCAAGGAAAAGGGAAGATTTGTGGATGAGACATCTCATTTGTGGGAAGAATCTGACTGCACCAATTGCGGTAAAAAGAGATCTCTTGCTAATATGTTTGAGTTTGTCTAACTTGAGCTGTGTTTGTGTGTGCCATTGCTCTGATGCAGATCACAACTTTACGCAACTTGTATTGGCAGCACAAAGGTGGCGAGCTAAGGTTTTCAAGGCCAAAGAGAGCATTTCGGTAAGATCATTCCCCCTCCCCGCTGCTCTGCTCTGAAGTGGATTGAGATTTTTTTTTTGTTTCTAACTCAAGTTGGTATATTAATCTAAATCTTCTCAAGAATGTAAGCACGCGAAAGCTGAACTTGTCGCGATCAAAGGCAGTCAGCAAAGAAGCTGAGCAGAGATTTGGTGAGTGCCACCGAAGAACCGCCCAATATATTGATGATGTCATTAGAGATAGAGATATCTCTGTTTTGTCGCACCATCACCAATGCCTCTTAATTTTAACAATTCATTAATTCAAATAATTGAAGGAGCGTACGCTGGCTGGCGCGTGGTGGTGGTGCACGACAACACGAAGCGAAGAGATGGGCTGAAGAGGCTCATCGAGGCAGGAGGAGGCATCGTGACGGAGTTGACCTCTTCTTCCAGATCACTAAAAGTAACAAACCAACAAACAAACAAACTGATGATCTTCATTCAATGATGATGATGATGATGATCAAGTCGCTTCTTTTTAAATCCCCCAATGATCTAATTAGATCTTTTTCTTTCTTTTTTTTTTTCTTCACACGAAAGGGGGTGACCCATGCATTCTTTGACAAGAGGCCCGACGAAAAGAACGACCAGGTACGAACAACC
>MRZZ01000932.1:0-14039 GCA_002025285.1 Acanthamoeba comandoni | reverse complement strand
AGAAACAAGAGGGAACAAGTGCGAGAGGATAGCGAAGAGGAAGAAGAAGAAGAAGAAGTGAGCAATGGCAAGGGAAAGAAGGGAGGCAAGCAGCAGCCCAAAGGGAAACCTCAGCCCGCCAAGGCATCATTCACCATTCTTGATGATGATGACGATGAAAACGGTGGCAGCGATGACGAAGATGCCAAAAGCGGCGCCAAACAGAGACAGAAAGTGGATGGGGGCGTCGTGTCGAAGACCGCCAAGATGAAGAAAATCATGGCAGAGGCGCAGAGCAAGGGCGATGGCTCAGAGTTTGTCATCAAGATCCCCGAATTTTCTCTGTCGTTTGCTGGCCTCACTCTGCTCGAAAATACTACGCTCACTTTGGCATTTGGTCGCCGTTACGGCTTCATTGGTGCCAACGGCCTTGGTAAGTCGACCCTGCTGCGCCACATCTCTCAGAGACTCCTGCCTGGAATTCCCAAGAACATCCAGATCTTGCACGTCGAGCAAGAGGTAGATGCTTCAACCAAGACTCCCTTGGAGAGTGTCATCGAAGCCGATGAAGAGAGAACAAAGCTTTTTGAGGAACAGAAGCAACTTGAGGACGAAAAGAAGGCAGAGGAGGATATGTTGGCTAAAGGTGAAGAGGTTGAATACAAGCCCGAAAGAGACGAGCGACTGATCGAGGTGTACAAGCGCCTCGCTGAGATCGGTGCTCACACAGCTCAAGCTCGTGCATATGCTATTTTGACCGGTCTCCAGTTCACTGAGGAGATGATAGCAGGTCCTACCAGCGATCTGTCAGGTGGTTGGCGCATGAGAATAGCGCTTGCTCGTGCCCTCTTCTGCAGACCTCATTTGCTTCTTCTTGACGAACCTACCAATCATTTGGATCTTCATGCTTGCGTGTGGCTGGATGATTTCTTGTCTAAATGGAAGAAGACTCTGCTTATCGTATCACATGATGTCGATCTTCTTAACAACGTCTGTACGGACATTATCTGGATCAGTCGCCAAAAGCTGCACCAATACAGGGGCAACTATCAGGCTTATGAAAGAATCGCAGAAGAGCAACACCGTCAGCACGTCAAGGCATATGAGAAGCAGCAAAAGATAATCAAACAGATGAAAATTGAAAAAGGTAAGAGAACCCAGACAAAGAACGGCTGAAGTGCTTCATGTCTTGCTTCTTAAAATGCTAAACGTCTTAACTGACATATCGTCTGTTTCACAGGCAAGGCTTCAAAAGCTGAAGCTGTTGCAAAGAAGAAGGCCAAAGAGAAGGGAAAAGCTTCTGGTGCTGGCAACAGAAGGGAGAGCAGCAACCAAGCCAAGAAGCAAGCCACCCGCAAGGTCAAGGAGGTTGAAGAAATGGAGAAAATCGAGAAGCCTCCTAAGGCATATATTGTCGATTTCGAGTTTGAAGAAGCGGACGCTCTACCACACCCTGTCCTGCAGGTGCAGGATGTAGGTTTTAGGTACCCTCCTAAGGAAGGAGAGGATCCTTCGTCCCAGCCTTGGATATTTGAGGGCCTGAACTTGGGTATAGATCTGGACAGCAGAGTGGCGCTTGTAGGAAGAAACGGCGCCGGCAAATCTACTTTACTCAACCTCTTGACAGGAGAACTCGAGCCAACAAAAGGAGACATCATCAGGTAGGCCGGGACACTCATTCACTTAATATTTTGAAATGCTCTCTAAATAGTTCTGTTTTCTTGTTTTTTCTCCTGTGCAGGTCGAGGAAGTTGAGGATTGCCAGGTTCACCCAGCATTTCGTGGATCAGCTCACCATGGATCAGACTCCCGTGGAGTACCTGTGCAACAAATTCCCAGGAATGACGCCCCAAGATGCAAGGAACCAGCTGGGCAAGTTCGGCCTCACCGGCAAAGTGCATCTCAACAAGATGGAGACGCTGTCTGGAGGCCAAAAGAGCAGAGTCGTGTTCGCCACATTGGCAAACAGTAAGCCTCACATCTTGTTCTTGGACGAGCCCACGAATCATTTGGACATTCAGTCCATCCAGGCGCTGGCCGCAGCTCTGAAGAACTTCAACGGCGGCGTCGTGTTGGTGACCCACGACCAGTACTTGATCGGCGCAGCATGCAACAGGATCTGGTGTGTGGAAGGCAGCGGCAAGGTGACCGAATTCCCTGGCGAGTTCAGGGACTATCAGGCCAAGCTGCTCGAAGAGATCGCCTTTGCCGAAGAAGATGAAGAAGAGAATTAAAAAGAAGGAAAGAAAGAAAGCTGGAGTTTCCCCCACTTGCAAAGGAAAGAAGAATATATTTATTTGTATGCAAAACTGCCCTCAGAGACCCAACACATGGGATGCTCTTTGTTGTAGTAGGAGTAGGAGTAGTTGTAGCAAGTCACTCAGCCTGTGTAGCTTTTTCAATTGGATGAGCTTAATGCGCAGCCAGGCCTGCATGCTTCAAAGCAGATGGAGCGTCCTTCTTCGTTCTTCTTGAAGACCTTGCGGCAGGACTTCTTGCACAGCTTCTCACATCTTCTGTTCACCACTTCCAGGCCAGCTTGCTCGAATGCTGTGACGCAGGCCTCTCGCAGGGTCCTCTCACAGTGAGGCCTGTCCTTCTTGGAGATGTTCTTGCATTCTTTATGGGCGCTCTTCTTACACAAACGCAAACCAGTTTCCATTGTTGGCAATGAATGAGCCTTTGCAATAATCACACAGCATGGTTGGTGGAGAACTTGACCCATTTGGTCCACTTGGTGAGGAGGGCTCTAAAAATCAAGAAGAACCTGGAAGCATTGCCCTAAATCCCAAGAAAAAACCCTCAACTTTTGGAAAGCAGCTCAGGATCTGCATAACTCCAGATCCTTCCCGATAAATACAGAATAATATAGTGGGAAATTTCCCGGTTCATTGAAGAGAGATTTCGTATATCCCGTCCAATGGGATAAATTATTCAGGCCAAATAAGAAAATCAACTCCAAAAGTGTAATGAAGTCCTCCGTAGCTTAGTAGGTAGAGCGCACGGCTGTTAACCGTGAGGTCGCAGGTTCGAGCCCTGCCGGGGGAGCTCCCTTTTAGGGAGGTTTTCATTTTTCCAAATTCAGAAATATCCCCTTTTGTTTTTCTCTCTATTTTTGGTATTTTGAATAGAGGGCGCCTTGGCGCAGTCGGCACCGCGCTCCCCTAGTAAGGGAGAGATCATGGGTTCGATTCCCATAGGCGCCATTCTCTTAGTAACTTTTTAATTAGTTTTTTTCTCTGAATGAAGTTTAGAAGTTGCAAACCTGCATCTGTTGTTGCCTGCAGTGAGGGTTACTTTTTGACTGCCTCAAACAAAATTGTCTAATAGATCTTACTTTTGTAATCTTTTCTTTTAAAGTCTACAATTAATAAGCTGCTATTTGAGTTTAAGGACTGTAATAAATTAGAGAAAGAGTTTAAAGAAAACTAAAAAAAAACAAGTTAGATGTTGCCAAAAGAACAAGAAAGATTTTTTTTTTACTTTATCAAGTTACAGTTAGGTGTGAAAGATCAGTGTACTGTAAGCCAATAAGAGGCTGATACTGATCATCATCATTGCCACTTCTTTGAAGCACTTCAAAAATCTGTTGAAGCACAATCATCGTGCATTAATCAAAAAAAGCGTCAAACCTAATTCACTAGTGGACAACAAATTAGAGCTCCACGGTTTAAACGGCGTTGTCCAGAGAGAACGCACTTCCTTGGAATATAACCCCCCCTACTTATATTAAACGGAGAAATTCGACGAAAAGAATGTAATTCCGACTTTCAATGCATTTCGCAAAATCCTGTGTTATACCAAGAATATAAGGGTAAGTAACCTGGAAAGCTATCGATTCTATCAACAACAAAGGAAATTACAGAAACTGCTGACAATTATAAATATATAATTTATTTGCATATTTAACACTATTTGGCAAAACAAAAAAAACAAGCCAAAATCACAAAATAAGAAAGTTAACAGAGATTACATAATTTGTGAAAATTATTATGGCCAACCGAAGAGTCTGTGGACTAAACAACGTACCATTTAAAACACAACTGTTATGATTTGTTTGCAGATAAGTGGGTTGCCCCCATAAATTACGACATATCGAATCGCCCCCCTGCATTGTCAAGATGGAGCTTTTTACCATGCCAAACTGAGGGAAAAAGAAGAAAAGCGACAGAGGAAAGAGCAACAAAGGAGACAGCGCTTTCAAGAACGTCATACACAGCACCAACAAATGATGGAAAATCTTTTAATGGATGACGGCGTTGCGCGGAAAAGGGCGGAAGATGGAGACGAACAGCACCCCCTTTTGTGTTTATGTTCGTTTTGGTGTGTGTGGCAATGTACCTTTTTTTATAGTTTGTGTTCTGTTTAATACAGCTTTTTTCCTCGATTTCGGAGGCAAATATAAGTAGGGGGGGTTATATTCCAAGGAAGTGCGTTCTCTCTGGACAACGCCGTTTAAACCGTGAAGCTCTAATGTGTGAACTGCACCAGTTGGAAGATGTAGAGGTTGCCCAAAGAGTCGCCAGCTGCAGACACCGTGCTTCCATTGGAAGAGAGAGCTGTAACGGGAGCTTTGCAGTGGAAGGTCACCGACGGCTTTTGGGGAGAACGTTGACTGGTGGCGGTGGCGGTGGCGGTTGTAGTAGGCCAAGCGGTGAGGTGGCCCGCCTGGGAGCCACACAAGACGAACGTCCCGTCTGCACTGAAGCCGCATGTGGAGAGCCTCTGTGGAGCTTCTTGCACCACTGTCTTGGTGCCCTGCAGGCGCCCACCGCTGACTTGCCATAGCTTCATTGTGCCATCGTAGGAGGCAGATGCGATTTGGGAACCAGACGGTGAAAACGCCACAGATGTGACCCAGTTCGTGTGCCCAGTGAGAGACTGAAGCTTCTGGCCATTGGAGGCATCCCACAGAATGACGCTGCAGTCATGAGAGCCACTGGCGAGCCTGCTAGAATCTGGGGAGAAGGCCAGCGTGTTTACCCAGTCTGCATGGCCATGGAGAGTACGAAGGAGCTGCCCGTTCCTGGCGTCATGAATGCACACGGTGCTATCCCAAGCTGCTGTGGCAATCTTCGAGCCATCAGGAGAGTAGCGGCAGCATCGAACCGCGTTGGAGTGGCTCTTTAGCACTCGCACCTGATTGCCTGTCTTGATGTCCCATACGATCACTGTGAAATCATCTGACGCAGATACCACACGCTGCCCATCAGGAGAGATGTGAACAGAATTAACAGCCTTGGTGTGGCCTGAGAGAGTGTTCATAACTTTGTTGGTACGGGTGTCCCAGACATTGATAGTGGCGTCGCGGCTGGCTGTAACAATAGCCTTGCCATCAGGGGATATGGCAACATCGGTTATCCATTGAGAATGGCCCGAGATCTCTCTATGCGCAGTAGCTTTCCAAATCTAGATAAGAACAAAGACGAAATGAGGTGAGTTCTTAAGAGTGGTGGTTGCAATTGAAAGAAAGAAAGAAAGACAGTGGTGTAGCCATACCCTGACTGTCGCATCGTCTGAACTGGTGGCGATGAGGTCCTTGTTGGGACAGTAGCGTACGTTGCGGATGGCATCTGCGTGGCCCTGCAAAGTAGTGATTTGTTGCCCAGCTACAGCGTCCCACAAGCGCATACTGCCATCATCTGATGAGGACAAGATTGTGCTCGAACGGCGAGCAAAATGAACAGCCGTGATTCGCGAGGTGTGGCCACTCATGCTCGTGATTTCCAGATTCGTGTGAGCGTCCCAAATCTTTAGCGAGCCGTCAAAACCTGCTGTAACAATATGGCGCCCGTCCCAAGAGCAGGCCGCTCCACTGACGGCAGCCAGATGGCCTTTCAAAGTGGCTACTTCAGTTCCTGCTCGCACATCCCACACTTTCACGTTGTAATCCCAAGAGCAAGATATAACTCTTTTCCCATCAGCACTGAATGTGCATTTATTCAACCAATCCAAGTGTCCTGCAAAAGAAAAAACAAAGTTGAGGTTTATGTTCATCGTTGTTGGCTGAAAAGGAATAGGTACCTCTAAAAATCTTTTTAATCGAGCCAGTTTGCGGGTCCCACAGACGCAGAGTGCAATCGCGGGATGAAGAAGCCACTCGCTTGCCATCTGGTGAGAAAGCGCAGCCCGTGACACGATTAGTGTGGCCGTGCAGTGTTTGCTGAACCTGACCTGTTCTGGCATCCCAAAGTTTCAGCGTGAAATCATCAGAAGCTGAGAGTATAGTGCGTCCATCAGAAGAATAACAGCAGTCATTGACGCAGTCTGTATGGCCAGTTAATACCCGGACCAAAGAGCCATCTTGTGGGTCGTACATGCGTATTGTTCCATCGTCTGAACAACTTATGACCATCTTGCCGTCGGGCGAGAAGCAGCACGCATTGACCGTACGGGTATGGCATTCTTGCATGGTCACGATCAACTCCCCGCCGAATACATCCCAGATACCAATGCTACAATCTGATAATGCAGCAACGATGCGCTTCTGGTCGGGAGAGAGATCGCAAGAAATTACGGATAGCGAACCAGAGGCAGCAAGCTTTCCAATCTCTCTGCCTCCTAAAGCATCCCAAACTTTGACGGTCAAATCATCAGAAGCGCTCACTAGGTGCTTGCCATCAGTAGAAAAGGCACACGTATTCACAGGCTTAGAGTGGCCAGACAGTGTGGCACTCAATTGGCCAGTCCGTGCATCCCATACCTTTACAGTTGTATCCACTGAAGTCGAAACAACTTGGTTCCCGGTAGGAGAGAATTGCACTGATCTGACCGACTTAGTATGGCCAGAAAGAGTGCGAATTTCGTTGCCCTCTTCTACGTCCCAGATTTTGATCGTACAATCCCAAGATCCACTCACTAGCATGGTGTCGTCCGGTGAGAAGGCTACAGCATTAACAGGCTTGGTGTGGCCGGAGAGCTTACGAAGCTCATTGGCAGAGTTGGCATCCCAAATCCTGATGGAACAATCCCAAGAGGCAGATGCAATGCGGCGGCCATCGTTCGAATACGCCACCGCATTAACACGCCTAGAGTGGCCGCGTAGACAGGCCACCTCTGCGCCTGAGTGCACGTCCCAGATTCGCAGAGTGCAATCCCATGATGCAGATACAACTCGTGATCCGTCAGGTGAGAAGGCGCATCCAACTACCCAATTGGTGTGCCCAACAAGAGAGACAAGTTCCTGGCCAGTGGCTGCATTGCAAATGCGCAGGGTTTGATCTCTCGAAGCAATCACTATTTGGGAGCCATCAGGAGAGTATGCGCACGCCATGACAGGTTCAGCGTTGGGAGAAACCGTGAGCATGCATGCCCCGTGGCTTTGAGGTTTGTTGAGCCATTTAACCCAAGTTAGGTTACCCAGAGCAGCAATCCTACTCGACGCTTCTAGGGCTGGAGCAGAGTTGTCTGGCTGATTGGCAGCCTGCTGAAGAGTAAGCTCTGGCTGTTGGGCGAGTATGTGTACGTTTTGAGAGAAGAACGAAGAAAAGTCCTGAAGCCGCTGCTTGCCCTCCCACTGGTGCTCTGCCTGCAAGGCGTCACTGTAGTCCAATAGCAAATCGAAGGCCATGCCCAAGCGGCATTTGGTCTGCACAAAGGCTAAATCACACAGCACCGTTTCCAACTCCTCCCACATTCGTGCCTTCAGCAAGTGATAAGGTAGCTCACTGATAGCTCTCCTTTCATCAGTCCACTGACCATCGCGACCCTTGGCTTGTACCAAAAAGTATTGGGCCAGTTGTTTGTGGGTCGTTAACTCGTTGTTTCGCACTGCGAGGTAGCGCTTGCGCACAGCTTGCTCCATATGGCCATGGAAGAATGACAGGGTGCCATCACCAGATTCGGCAATAGGGCGCAAGAATGGCAAAAGGGCAGCCAGAAGTGGAGACCAGGCGGCTCTGGGCAGATGTGTTTCTTTCCTTTTCTCTCTGGCGAGAACGCGCAGTAGCTCTGATTCTTTGAGGCCTGTTCGTGCACACGATATGAGACACAGGGTGGCCTTCAGTATCTCTTTATCTTGGTCGGCTTCAATTCTTTGGAGCACTTCCTCGAAAAGCTTGGGAATAGTGGAGGCCATGGTCTTAATCTTTTGCGTGAGCTTTTCATAGAGCCCGAATAGACGAAGCTCTTCGCAAGCGACCACAAGGAAGAGCGGCTTGAAGGCGTCATTCTTACGCAGGAGAAATCGCATTTGATTATTTCCGGGAGAATCATCCAACTTCTTTCGGTAGTGAGCAAGGGTGTTTGAAACAAGCATGCAAGCATATTTCTCCGGTAGAGGTGTTAGGCTAAGCTGGGGTGGTTTCGGGTTACGATAGGCCAGAGCATTGTGCGTAGTTGAGGACGTGTAGGTCGATACAATTATACGAACTCGTGTCGTCGCAGGCAGCCAGTCAAGAGAGTGAGCCTTTAATATACATATGTAATTCAGTTAATCTGTTCCTTCCTTTTAAAAAAATGATAAAAAGCGAGTACATTACCTGGTCGCGTGGGTCAAGCTGATTTAGGGCGTCGATCAAGACCACAACGCGTGTGGTTGATCCAGCGGCCAGTCCAGCACTCTCAATGAGCCGTGCAAAGGCCTCCTTAAGAGCTTTATAATCTTCAGGCACTTGTTCAGAAAGCTTGAATTTATGCTTAAGCTCTAGTGCAATGCGAAAAATTGTGTGTCGCACATGAGAGGAGTCAGGCGAAGCAGAGATAAAATGGGGCAACACAAAGGCCGACGGGTTGCTCTGAGAATATTGGGTGGCAAATTGAGCCAAAAGAGCTGATTTGCCAACACCAGGCTCGCCAATGACAACAAATGGACCGGGTTCATCGCTTTCCACGTATTTAAACATTTTCTACAGTAGGACCCATATATACACACACGGAGAGAGAAGTGAGAACAATGTTGTTACTCAACTTGAGGAGAGGCAGGGGGATGGGGGAAAGATGCTGCATACCTTTAGGGAATCTTCCCTCCCTACGAAAGCCCGTGTGTGAGCCTCCATGAAAGCATGGTGATAGTCCTGGGCGAGAGCCAGCCCCAGAGGGTCGTCTGAAGGTTTGGGTCCAGCATCAGGGAACGTACGGCATATAGCAGACCACAGATCCTCGAGTACATTGCGGCCAAACTCCTGAAGTGAGCCGGTCATGGGCTTTCCATCAACCACACCAGCCCAGCTTGGCTTATAAGTCCTTGTATTCCTTGGGAATTGCCTGGTGATTGTGTCTTTCAGCTCGAGTGCTCTTTCCCTTGCCTCGTTGTCCTCTGACACAAAGTCGTCTCTGTATCTTTCCTCAGTAATGGCAGATATGAATGAGTTGTCCCTCATGTAGAAGAAAGCCTCCGTATCCTGCGCATTACGAAGCGCACCGTAGTACATCTCCAGCTCTGTGACAGATCGGCCTTTGGGGTAGTTCTTGGCCCAATGGTAGCGTGGTTCGTCAGGCAGCTTGTATTCATCAAGCCTCAAGCCGTATCTCTCACCAAGCAAGCCAATAAAGAATGGCCTGCATTGGTCCACCTCATTTAGACAGATGCTAAGCGCACCAACGTCCTCAGCCTGCTCTTGAGTAACTCCCCACCTGAGGTCAATATCATAGAAATGGATTTGCTTCTGCTTACAGCGGTGGCGTAGCTCGGGAAACACGAAACGAGAGAGGTAATCGCGCTCGCCGTGCATATCTCTGAAGGTGGAAGACAGAAAGACACGGGCGCATCTCCACTTGCCACTGCGAACTTTCTGAACCTGCTCTGCCACTCTTCGGAGCTCTTGTTCCTCGATTTCACGATCCTCCTGGGCTTTACGCTCCCTCTCTTGGGCATCAATAGCATCGGTCTTCTCTGCTTCCTTCTCGTCGTCATCAAAGAATGAGAATGTAGAGCCCAGATAACTTTTCTTGGGAAGGCTGACTCGCGAACGGAAGGGATTAGAGTAAGAACGCGTCCCAAACGCGGAAAAGCTGTTGGAGGTTTTCCTGGTGCGTGCAGGGAGCTCCTTTATGCCCTTCTCTTGATCGATATGGTCGATATAATGGAGCTGGTTAGAATCTCCTCTTTCTGCAATGTAGCGCAAAATTGCATCAGAGAAACCAGATATCAGCACATCGTTGGGGTGCTTATCTTCAGCAGGCTGGTCAATGCTGCGGCCCGTAGAGCCCAGGTTAACACTCACAAAGAGCAAGTCTGGGTTGACGTCCTGCCTATACTTCTTTAACATGCCGCTGACACCGCTCGGGTTCAAATGGGTCATGTCATTGTAGCCTGGGCCCACCATAGTGTTGGAGAGCACGATAAGATTATCTATCACCTTCTTTTCTCTTATAAGTTCCTCTAAGTAGTCGAACGGAAAATCAAAGCTTGCTGTAGAGAGCTGGCCTGACCTGGCAAGCTCGGTGACTACTTTCATATTATCCAGGATAGTACCAGGAATGAGATCTACGGGCAAGTGGCACGCTGAGTGACGCCCAGGCGCAGCGCAGATGCGAAAATCACTCTCTTCGCACATAAACTTGCACATGAGTCCCAGAAGCACTGCTACATCCATCGTCGTGCGGACAGATCCCATTCCATTGGCACTTTTGCAGTTTTCTGTCATAGCATCGCTGATATTGCAGAACACTACAGTACTGCCCCGAATGGGCTTCACATTGCGCACAGTAGCGTATTTGACAGCGTTGTCAAGAGCTTCCTTGTACTTTGTGATGAGTGCCTCATCCGGCATGTTCTTTGGCACGATCACCTTCTTTGGCTTGGCAGCTGGTTTTGCCCCCTTCCCTTTCGGGCTTTTCTTGCCTCCGGCAATTGACTTTTGTCCAGTCTTGGCACCAGCTTGCTTGGCCTCCTTTATATCTTGGCGCAGTTTTTCGATGTTAATATCGATGGCTTCATATGCAGAGAAGAAGCGGAACGGGAACTGCCGACTTCTTGCTACAGTTTCCTCATTGTTGAGCTTGTTCCACACCCAGCGATGATACTTGTAATCAACGCCAGTTAAAATCAAATTTCGTAAATTCCTGTTAATGGACGAAATATGTTAAAAAAAAGCTATTTCCTCACACGTAATTTGAACTCAATGTAATTCACATTATGCGGACCTGAGCATTGCCATAAAGGGCAGCTTTTTGTGGTCCATGAGCTCCTCCCAGGTTTCGGCTCGATTTCCTTTGGCCGAAAGTAGAGTTTCCCATGTTTCTGGTACAGGTAGCTTCATCCTCGTTCCTGCCTTTGCTGGTTCAAACATGCCTGGCAATCCACTCCTTCTAAAGTCGGTTTCATTGGCTGGGTACTTTTTGCCTAAAATTCCCATCACTTGCAGAATGGGAGCATTGATATGCAACTGCCTGATCATTTGCTTCATGGTCAACTGAGACTTGCCAGCATCCTTCTGAGGCTTAGCCTGCTTCCAAGCAGGTTTTTTTCCAGAAGCGGCGTCCTTCTTTTCTTTCCTCTTCTTGCGCTTCAGTTTGCCCTGCTTGTTATACTTTCCTGTAGAATTTAAATTTTCAAACTGCATGTCAGACCATAGCAAGCACGTTTCATCAAATGAGGTGAGGGGATTGAAAAGTTTGTTACCTAGCTGGTAAGTGTCAAATTCAGGGAATTTATGGATCATGGCCTTACGCAGGGCGGTGGGCAGTGCACGCCCTGAAAGTGAACGACCAGGGAGCATCTGATAAAGGGCAGCCACATCAAGCCAGTCAGATGGCAGCACGATAACGTGCCTGAAGTATTTCTTGAGGAAGGGTGTGCAGGGCTTGCAGTTGGCCGCCAGTGCCAGAAGAAAATTAGCTGTAGAACGAATGTTGAGATCGTTCCTGACGTAGACTGCCAACTTGAGGATGAATTCTGGATCGACTTGTGCAATTTGCTCGACTAGGTCAACAATGAGGCGGGCAGTGCAATCTGCCTCGTTGTCAAAGCGAGGCTCAGCGATCATTGACGCAGAGATTAGGTTGATGAGTTGGGCCTTGAGGTCCTTGAGATCACCTCTTTTCTCGTGCTCGGTAGAACGTTCCATTAGTGTGAATTGGGGATGATTTTAGGGGTGTTCCCGAGGTTGCAAGCAGAGTGTTTCAGGTTAAGGAAATCCTCAAGGGCGCCTAGATTGTCAGGTCAACAGATTTAAAAGATGCAAGAGAAAACCAAAGTTTCCTCTTTGCAAAACAGAACAAGGGTGTGTGTTTGTTGTGTTGTGGCGGTGGGGTGGTATGGCCTTGGGTCGTTTTCAGTTAAGGTAAAAACCTTCCAATCGGTGGGGGAATCCAATTAATATATTTATTATTATTATTATTATTTTGTTGGGGGGGGTCTCAGAATTTTCTGAGGACGGCAGCAAAGAGAGAACCCAAACAATTCTAAATTAGTCTAAATTTTTCTGGAAAAACACAGAATTATAATAATTATCTTTTTTTTTTTAATTTCTGCTCAAACCGGGACAATGTCCACGACAACATCAAACAAAAGGTACGGCGCGGACTTATAGGCAGCTGAGCTGTGGGGTGCTAACAATGTTACGTTCTTCTTCTTATAAACAAAACAAAGCTGCTGTTGTGTTGTCCTTGCTGCCCGTGGGAGTTCTCTTTCGTCGTTCTCTGTCACACTATCCACCATGGCACACTTGCTTATAACAAAAACGGCAGTTTTAAATTGCATGCTATTAGGATTATGTTTGGTTCATCTTGTTGCAGCTTTAGATCACACAAAGCAGCACCAACCAGAAGAGACTAAACGGTTTTGTGGCTGGCAATGTGCCACTAACAATGATTGCGTGTCACCTTGCCCCTTCTGTATCAATGGTGGGTTGATTTACCTCTTTGCTTACGATTCCTCTCCCAACATATTGAAAATGCTCATTTGCCATGCACAACAGAAACTTGTGTGAAGTTTGACAATAGGTCGTGCTTGTGGAGCTGCTTCAACAACGATCAATGCGTTACAGGAGGCTGCAACATTTGTGCTGGTAAGAACCCTTTTGCAACAACAACAACACAACAGAAAAGAATTTTTCCCCATAAGATGAAATTCAAAGGTCTGCAACATGAACACCTCTTCCTGTTGTGTTTGTTCAAAAAAAAAAAAAAATTAGGAGATGGCCTTTGCCGTGGCTATATCAACATATGTCTGGCAAAGTGCTACAATAATCTGCAGTGTGATGAACCATGCCCCATATGTGGCGGGGATGGTAAATGCCGTGGCACAGGTTTTAACATCCTCTTCTCACCCCATTCAACATATCCACGAGAAAAAACAAATCAGTCCATCAATCAACCAAAACCACACAAACGTGATAAAAGTGTATCGTGCGTTAATGCAATTTCATTCCTGTAATTTGTTTTGAAAAAAAAACGTATCGTGATACATACACGTGTATTTCTGTGCTGTGTGTGTGTTGGTTGTTGGAACAGGCCAGATCTGTGGGGCCCGTTGTTTCTCAAACGCGCAGTGTGGGTATGAGTGTCCGATTTGCGCAGGCGACAGCAAATGTCATGGGCCATCAAACATCTGCGGAGCTGAATGCTTTAGCGACGAGCAGTGCGGATGGAGCTGCCCCGTCTGCGGAGGCGACAGCAAATGCCATTGAAACCCACCCCCCACCCCCGCATAAATATACACCCCAGTGTGTCCTTTCTTTCTTTCTTTGCAAGATGCTTTGCTTGAGACWTGCTTGAGACATGATGATCGTACACATAGATTTCTATCCAAAATAATAATGATGATGGTTGGTATATGATGGTGATGAATGAGGGAAATTGCTCACCCATTTTGGTGTCTATTTATTTGTTTAAAATATTGCGCATACTCTTTTGATGAATGAGTCATCGTCCATCATCATCGTCACGGTGATGAAAACCTGAAAAGAAGTTTATGGACCACGACAGTGTTGTCGGCCAGGCCAAACACGACCTCCGTGACGCCGTCGCCATCAATATCTCCAGCCCCCATATCCACCACCCAATCCTCACTCTGTTCCTCKGACACCAACTGTGTTCAAGAGGAGTGGCAAGRAGAWATGAGAAACACACACACACACACCAGGTGGATGAATTTTGAGATTGTTCTCTGAGCAGAC
>MRZZ01000925.1:0-14723 GCA_002025285.1 Acanthamoeba comandoni | reverse complement strand
CCCCCCCCCCCAAAAAAAGGACAGCCAGTGCAAGATGCTTCATTCCAGCACAGTTAGGAAATTCAAAACTTCTTTTCTTCTTCTTCATTAGCAAACCAGTTGAACGCCACAACATCTCCAAACCTTTGGGCCTCTCTAACGTCTCTTAAAAAGGTGAGGATATAACAAGAGTGAGTGAGAGAGAGAGATTACTACTTTTAAAGCTTGCAGTGATGGTGGGGAGGTGGGGAGATTGGGCTTCTCATCGTTGTGGCGTTCATTGGGCTAAAAAACAGCGCTGCTTGCCTGACCAGGCACCACCTGGTGCCACCTGCACGGGCTTTTCCCAAGCACACGCCTCCACACACACATACTGCAAGAGAGAATGCAATTGATCAATGTCTCAAGAAGACATCAAAGAAAAGTGTTTTCCTCTCACTCCCACACTGCTTCTTCTTCACCTGACTGTTTGTTATTATGTGCTGTGTGCTGCGTGGTGTATATGTGGTGGTGGTGGTGGATGGTACCTCTTGCCACTCGTCGTCTGCCATATCAGGCATGGCCTTTGCCTTGTCTGCCCAAGCATTCCACACTACGGCATCAGGGAATCCCTCCTTCTGAATCACCACAACCTCTTGCGCAGCGCTGTCCAAGATTTTCACTTCATTGCTTGTATCAAGGTAGATTCTATCTGTTTCGCCACTAAAGCTGATCTCCTCTTGGGTCTCCTGAAACTTCTCTCTTTTCCTGCAGTTATCAGCATAAAACAAAGGCTTGTTGTTGTTGTGCAGGCCAAGAATCTTTGTTTTGTGAATGTCCTTGACGCTGTAGTATGTGTGCAAGGCGGCAGTGAACGTCATGGACTCCTTGCCAGTGTTGGTAATGCTCAGCTCTGTCTCCAAGCTCACAGGCGAAGCAGTAGCATCATCTGTTGTCTCTTTGAGGGACACACGATAGTGCGCTTCAAACTCATGATCCCAAATCGCCTTTGTCTGCTCACTGGATTGCAATGAGAGGATAACCTCAGTCTGTGAGGCTTTTAATATCTTCCACGTACAATTTCTGGCAAAGCCATGCTTTGGCAGGGGACCACAGTCAGAGAATTGAGGCCATATGATTGGAATACCACCCCTGCAATGGTGCACGGCACAAGTAAATGCCAGAGTTATTATTGATTGGTCAAAAAGAAAATGAAATCCTTGCACGACTACAATCAGCCATGGCAACTGAGCAAAGGGTGATGACAAAGTGACAAAGATTCACCTGATGGCCTTTCCTTCTTGAAATTCAGACTGTCGAGATACAAAGAGCAAGTCGCTGCCTCCTCTTTTCGGTACGAATGAGGTCACATGGGCGCCCAAAAGGTACACCTCTGCAGTGGCGCCGCTCTGCTCATGGACAAGTACGACTTTGTCGAGGCCTCCTTTGCCTTTTTGTGTTGCCATTTGATGGTTGATTGATTTGTGGGGTCACAGCCACCGGCTCTGTATCAAATTCTCAATTCTTCTAGAAGAGTCCCGAAAGATTATACAAATCACTGTCAGCAGAGCATTTGAGTGTGGTGATATGAACACAATTGTTTTTGAACAAAGAACTGAATTTATTTCTATATAAAGAAAAGATTTAAATACTTGCAATTGCATAACGTGATTGGTAGGTGTTGTGTGGGTTCTTAAGGCCCTTGTATTTGTTAATTCAATCACACCAGAATAACTTGGTAGTCCTGGGTTGACAAGGAATAACTCCCTGTCGTCTGGGAGTAGGACTACAAACAAGGAGACTGGAATGATATATTTCCAACATTCACAAGGTGGTGCAGAATTTATATGTGAATTGGATTGACAAAGACGCAGGCCTGTGAGCAGCATTGATATTATAAGTTTAAGCATGTTGTTAATTCTTGGGGAGTTGTTTTAAAACAGGATATTCCCACAATTCAAATAAGGCCGGCCAATCAGAATCATTTATTGAATAAGTTCTATCGGCGGACGCGTGGAATTTATAAAGATGAGAGGTGCTGCTTTCCTCCAGTGTTGATTGGGCGCTGAGGATTGTTTGGTTGCACCAGGTTGGACAGGGCCAAAAAGAGCCCGACCCATTTTGCCTTTTAAACGAACAGCGTCTTGGACCAAGTTCAACAAACAGCACAACGAATCAAACCAACAAGCAAGCCTACAACAAGTATTCTTCTTCAACCATCTACAAAGACATGTCTTCCACAACTACTACTCCGACTGTCATTGAGAAGGTCCTGGTGGTGGGAGGCACTGGAGCTCAGGGTGTCCCCGTTGTCAAAGGTATTGAGTGTTTCCACTGCTGCTTTGGCCTTCTTGTAGTTACTAACCATGATCTTCCTGTTTTCTTTTATTCACACCCATGCCAGCGCTAACAAGGGATGGCAAGTACCATGTGCGTGTGCAAACTCGCAACCCTGACCACCGTGTCGCCAAAGAGCTCGCTCAACTGCCCAATGTCACCTTCCATGTGGGCCACATCGAATCTGACCAACTACTACGTGAGGCCATGCAGGGCATGGATGCAGTGTTCTTCAATGCCAATTCATTTGCCATTGGCGAGAAGGCTGAGATTTTCTGGTCGATGAGAGCATTTGAGTTGGCCATCGAAGCAGGAGTCAAGTTCTTCCAATTCTCCAACTTGGAATATGCCTTGAAGAGGGGAGGGTATGATCCCAAGTTCAGGTGTGCTCATCTCGATGGCAAAGGCCGAGTTGGAGGTATGGCTCTCTATCCCACCAAGAATTACTTCTTGGCTTTGTTTAACATTAATACACACATGTAGAATGGATCAAGCATCAGCCGCTGAGTCCAATGAAATGGTCAATCTTGACCACCGGTAAGTCTTTATCCCTGTCTTGTGGCAGTCTAAGTCTATTGACTTTCAGGGCCTTCTCGCATTCCATGTTGGGTTTATAGGTCCATATATGGAAATGACACACTTCTTTTGGGCACCCAAGTATGATGCCACGACATCAACATTTGCCTTTGCTGCACCTCTGGCCGATGGAGCAGTGCCCATGATCCATCTGGATGATTTGGGAGAGTACGCCCGGTGGATCTTTGATCATGCTGATGAATCTGCTGGAAAGGACCTTCGAGTTGCAACACAACACATACACTTCAATGAGCTGGCTGAGGCATTCACAAAGGTGACTGGCAACAAGGCCATCTATCAAGATATCCCCCTGGAGGCTTGGTTTGACAGCTTTGTGAAGGATGGAGCCAGCAGCGCTTCGCAGGTTTCTGGGCTGCTGTTGCAAAAACGGACAGCATTTGAATCAATAAAATATTGGAGTGATGTTATCAAGCAACCATCTTGGTTTTCTAAACGTTTCCAAGATGCTTTACATCAACATTGCTTTTTACATATACTTAGAGTGCCATCTTTTCTCACTGGCCAGCCTTCCATCTTTCAAGTTCTGGGTGTTACAACCATGATGCCATCATGCAAGTAAACTTAAGCAACTTATTTTGCTTGCATTTCGCCTAGCTAACAAATAATGGATTATCATTGTTTTGTTTTATTCCTTGTGGTGTCCAGTTAAAAATGGGCACAGAACAACATTGCCTGCCATTTTGACTTGAATACAACAACGATCAAGAAAGAAACAAGGGAATGCCTTATGCTTGAGAAGAAAAGAGAAACTTCCTCAAGGAAGTTACAGACCAAACGCTGAAAGATGCAACTCTTAATGTGTGGGTGTGCAAAAATAAATAAATAAAAAGGAATTCAATGATGTGCAAACCATTAAGATATAGTTGCAAAAAAAAACCACAAAAGAGATAAAACTGACATGTCATTGTTGTTGTAGTTCTTGAACAGTTGTACTATTGTGCATAATTATTAGAACTATGTATGCTTGCCAAGTATAGTGAAGTATTAACAATTTATTTAATTCATAAATAAATTATCTCAACAATAAATAAATAATATTTAAATTGTTATATATAAATAAACAGTTATAAGCAAAACAGTTTGTGGTTGAACAGACAACTCTAAAGAAATAAAGGAAATCACCTTTCACTTGGCAAGTTTATTGGTTGAAGATTGTCAAACAAACAAACAAAACAAACTCCTTGTTTTTATAACATCATGATTGTCTAGTAGTAGTTGTCAAAACTGACAAAAGTTGTTAACAAATAATTAACTAAATCATAAAAGTAAAGTACATGATAAATAAGAGAGAGAGAGAGAGGCATGACATTATTTCACATGTTAAAATAAATAAATAAATAATAAAACAACAATAAATATAAGTTACTGTTAGTCAAAGAACACATTTCTTGAAGTATGTATAGACAAATGGACAAAGGAAGAAGACAGCTGGAGTGAGAAGGAAGGTCCAGCTGAGAGAAGGGGAGCCTAGAACAGACCAGAGATCAAGACTGAGAAGAGGGGCTGTGGTCAATTGCGCTCTAATCAGGCATCAGATTGTTCCAGATCAAGGGGGCGAGGCGCAACAAACTTGGGCGCGGTCACACGTACGGCCCCCAAGTTGGGGGCAGTCCTGCTGCGACATCTGGATGGAGGCTTCTGAAGCCATGGGTGCCTATGTCGAGGTTCATTTGGTTAATTAGTGTCAATCAGATCTCATTCAGTTGCAGCTATAGCCCTCCCCCCCCCTCTGAGCTCTTGGCTTATAAGTGAAATTGACTATTGACTTACTGGATTACATCCATCATGGTTGCTCTCTTCAATGAATGAGGGGTGAGCAGCTTCTTCAGCAGGTCTAGCACATCTTCTGATAAGAATGCAGGGGTCATAAAAGAAGCTGCCTTGATATTCTCATAGACTTCGGTTGTGTTCTCAGCAGAGAATGGAACTGAACCTGAAAGGAGGAAGAAGATGCAATTGAGACACAATTCATCATAACTATTCATTCTATCTTGAATAGTTAAGGTGAATGAATGTTGATGTTAACGAAAGGGCACAAACCAGTGAGCATCATGTACAAGACAGCACCGCAGCTCCAAAGGTCAACCTCTGGGCCAATATAATATTCTGCTCCGAGGATTTCAGGAGCTGAAGACATCAACAAGATTAGTGTCACTCAAGCCAGGAAATTGCTATTATAGGAATTTGTTGAAGGAAGAAGAAGGAACGCACCAGCGTAATTGAGAGAGCCACATGTGGCATTGGTAGGAGCAACAGAGCTCCATTTGCCACCGAGGCCAAAGTCTCCCAACAGAACGTTAAGATTCTTGTCCAGGCTGTGAAGGGCGGCAAGATGAGAAGAAAGGGAGAAATGGAATGCCAGCAAGGCAAGGGTACGTACAATATATTCTCTGGCTTGATGTCTCTGTGCATGAACCCATGCTTGTGAAGATGGTTCACCACTGACAATAGCTGTCTAAAAATACGCCAGGCTTCATGGGGAGGCAGCTTGCCGCTCTGTAAGATACTTGGTTGTTAGTCTTTTGGCTTTCTCTTACTAGCAAGATCTTCATCTTTAGGATTAAGTATGAAACGGTACCTTAAGTACATAATCAAACAAGTCACCTCCTTCTGCATATTGCATGACCAGACAAAGCCTCTTGCTGTTTTCAACTACATCGTATAGCTTTATCATGTGCTTATGAGGAGGCAATTCAGCCAGAATAGCATGCTCTCTACGGGCCTAATGAAAGGTTGGATGTTAGCAGAAGCGTCTCTCTGCATGTGTGAGGGTGTGTCAACATGCCAAGGCTTATGCTCTCTCCCCCTCTCTCTCTTTATGCCAAGGCTTATGGCTAACCATACATCTCTCTCTCTCTTTCTCTCTTGATCTTGTGTGTGCATGTGTGAGTGAGGAGAAGGGGACTCACCATACGCACGGCCTTCGCGTTGGAATTGCGTTTGTGTATCACCTTGATGGCGGCCTTCTCTGTCTTGTCCACGGTGTGTCTGGCCAAGAACACCCGGCCACCAGCGCCCTGCCCGAGCTGCCGCTTCAAGACGAACTTGCCCACCTGAAAGACCAAAGCCTCTTGATCCTTCTTGGTTGCTGTTTGCATTTGAAAACGCAAGAGAGAGAGAGAGAGAGAGATGGTGAGTTGAGAATCTAACAAAGGGCGAAGAAGAACACTTGATGCAAAAGAAAGAAAGAGAAAGAAAATGAAAGGGGCAAACTTGCTTACTTTCTTCTTTGAGCTGGCACCTGCCCAGCAGCTCTTTCTTTTCTCTAAACGAAATGGAAGATGAAATGCATTTCCTAGGCAAAACTGCAGACATCTTCCACACAGGCTCTACTAATCAACAAAGGGGGCTCTTTGGAGAGAATTTGAACAAAAAACTGTTTTCCACAGATTGTCGTTGTTGTTTTTGATTCCTCTTGCTACTCGGATGAAGATGAGAGATCTTGAAGAGCTCTCAGATGTGGATGATCTGTGCAATGCGGTGTCTTTCTTTTTTGTTTGGTTCTTTTTCAATCAAAAAGTTTGTCAACAAACGAAGGAGCAATCCAAATGCTCTTCTTGAATCTGCTGATTTGGGTCTTCTCTGTTTGTTTGTTATGGCTTCGATTAATCAAGATCGAGAATGAATCGAAGATGTGTGAGATCCAAAAAGATTGAATAAGATCCTTTCACAAGTAAAAAAAGATCAAGATCAAGTTTGCGAGTTTGAGAAGATGGTTTTCAATGCGTGAATCCAACAATCAATCAGTCAATTCAATCAACAATCAAGGCACTCTTCAAGGGTTGAGATCCAAAGGCAACAACTAAAAAAAAAAGTAAAATGGGGAAAGCAAACAAATCAAATCAAAAAACTGCAAATCCAGCAAGGAAAAGTAAAGTATAAAGTAAAATATTGCAAGGTAGCAGGTGAAGGTGAAGGTGAAGGGAAGGTGCCAAAAGCAAAAGGAAGGAAGGAAGGAAGAATCCACGCACCCAAGCAAAGTCCAAGAAGGAAGAAGGCAAGGGGGACCAAAAATAAATGTGTGGCAAAAAAAAAAGAGGAGACCAAGGTTGCCTCGGGCTCTCGGAGATGATGATGATGATGATGGGGACCAAAGAATCAAAGAGGAGACACACAGAAAGAGAAACAAAAAGAGAGAAACAAAGAAAAAGGATGGCGGTCGTATGGTGATGACCAGTCGATGGGCAACCACCACCAAATCCCAAATTATTTCCTTTTCTTGTCTCCAATATATGTGGATGGATGGGAGTGGGCGTGTGTCTCTCTTGTTTTATGAAGAAGACAATGTGTTGGCGGTGGAACAGATGATGGGTGGTGGTGACTGAGTGACTCGCACAATGTTGGCTGGCCCATACCTGATGTGTGGGGCGCCGACCAATGGCGTGCGACGATCTGAGATAAGACCGTACTGCAGAACGGCGTAGCCTCCGTTTGGGCAAATTTTCGGTACTCTCCATCCGACATGGTGCCCCCGCCCCTTTTGTAATAACTGACAGTGGCCAGCTGCGCTTTGTTGTCGTGGTTTGAGCCGTGCGACACTTAATACTGTGTTGAACGTGATTTATCGAAATTCCGTCTCCTTTCGGAATGTAGACATCTGTAAGCTCGACCTACGTGTGTATTAACTGCTCGCGTTGGCCAGCGCTACGAGCACGCGTTTTACGGAGAGTCAGTTATTGCGCCCATTCTACGTCCATAGTCCGTAACTGTCTACAGAACGTACGTAATTACTTGATCTTGGATCCAATAAAACTGAGTGATCGTGCCTGAAAGAAGAAACAGCTGTTGGGGGCAGATGTGTCTCTCATTTAGTTCTGCAGAAGACCACCAGAAATGTGTTGATATTGACTGCAGCCAATGAAAGGAAAAAAAGCAGGCACTGTAAATAGTCATCATGTTAGTCATCATCATCATCATCATAGCAAAGGTTCAACTCATGGCAAGATCACATTCTGTGGTTTTGAGTGTTTTTTGTAGGTTGTTTTTAAGGGCAGAAGCCCAAATCCTGTTTATTATGAATAAATCTGAAACAACTTGTACACAGCTTGGTGTGTCCTTCAAAACTAGAAAAACTAAAACTAAAGAAGGGACGCCACAGGTCCTGCTTGCTTAGACCATCAGCAAACTGCTGACGTAAGGCTGTAACAATATCAGCCCATGAGGCTGTCAGTGGGATCGTCTCCATCAAGCCTGCAGCTTTCCCAGCAAGCCTAGGCCGGACTAGGTAAGTTAGCCGCCTATCTGTCCACCTTGCTACACGTTTTAATGCATTAACCTGGCTGATCCAGTTGTTAACATCGCAGGGTGGCTCTCCAGAAAAAATTGGGATATCATTAAGGGGTGCTCCAACAATTTCTTGGCCTATGTGGGTACTATCACTGCTTTGTTGATAAGTTTGCAGAGATAACTAGGCCACTGAGTGCTTTGACCAGCTCGAAGATTCAACAGCCCTTGCCTTGGAATGACTAGTGTCAAATGGCCTTTGAAGAGCTCAAACTCAAGCTACAAAGCACACCAGTATTGGCATATTCCAACTTCAATAAACCTTTCATCTTGCACACTGATGCATCAAAGGTTGCAATTGGAGCAATATTAGCACAAGAAAGTGTGACAGGTGAAGAGCGAGTCATCTCCTATGCCAGTAAGACATTATCAAGTGCAGAAATGAACTACAGCACATCAGAGCAAGAATGCTTAGCAGTGGTGACTTGGATAAAAGCCTTTCACCCCTACTTACATGGGAGACCATTTAAGCTAGTCACAGACCATAGTGCATTGTTATGGCTGTTGAACTTGAAGGACCCTTCTAGTAGATTAGCTCACTGGGCTCTTCAACTTCAAGAGTATCAGCTTGACATTGTTCATCGACAAGGCAAAAGACACATCCATGCTGATGCAATGTCAAGGGCCCCCATTGTAGATGAGCGACAAGGCCTTTGCCAGATGCTCACATCAGTAGTGAGCCAAAAATCAGGGTGACTTGACAGCAGACCAGGCTATTGCATGAAGCAAAAGAAGCCAAGCAACTTCAAAATCGTGATAACTTGGCTGTGGAAGCTGGAAAGAGCAAGGAGGGCGACCTTAATGAGTCTCAGCAAGAAAAGGAGTTATCAGACTTTCAAGCTCTTGAAGAAGTTGAGATAGCTCCATTGATTATTGCACAAGATAGAGCAATTGAGAGAGGAGAGAGTGGTAACTTGACAAAAGAGTCAGAGACTGTCATAACACCTCCTGAAAAGACATCTAATAGTATATTGGAGCCAGTGGAAATGGAAAGACCTAATGATCAAATTTGGGCTGAGTTAGTCAAAGGGTCTCCTCATGCTACTTACAAACAAAGGAAGTTCTCCACCCAACAATGGGAGGACCAGGAGTGCCGTGCTGCTATGGCTTACTTAACAGTTCATGCATTTCCTCAAGACCTTCCCATTGCGCGATGGGTAACTACTAGGCTAGAGGAGCTCTGTTTGGTTGATGGTTGCCTCTGCAAAAAGTGGAAATTTAACAGAGGTGATTGTAGAGATATGGAAAGGTATCAGCTAGTGGTACCTACTTCTCTGCGCAAGGAACTCTTAGAAGAGTTCCATGATGACAAGTTGGCAGGCCACATGGGGCGCAATGCAACTTTTGAAAAGCTTAGGGCGCGTTACTGGTGGCCATCCATGCACCAAGACATTAGAGATTGGATAGCTACTTGTCAAGTTTGTCAAGCTCAAGCAAAGTTGCCCAGACCAAACAAGGCACCCTTGCAACCAATACTAGTTGGAAGGCTGATGCATCGTGTGGGAATAGACATTGTAGGCCCTTTGCCAAGGACCTCTCAAGGAAATGCCTACATCTTGGTGATGATGGATTACTTCACCAAGTGGCCTGAGGCAGTGCCTATCCCCAACATTAAGGCCTCTACTGTTGCACGCACATTTATTAGAGAGCTAGTATGCCGCCATGGGGCTCCACAGATTTTACTATCAGACCGAGGTAAACAGTTTACTAGTAAACTGTTAGAACAGGTCAATCGATATCTGGGGGTGAAAAAGGACTTTACTACAGCCTACCACCCACAGACTGATGGCTTGGTGGAGAGATTTAATCGCACTCTTGTAAATTTGTTAGCAAAGGCAGTGAAGCCTACACAAAGGGATTGGGATGAATGGCTCCCTTTTGTCCTCTTTGCATATTGGACGACCCCTCAAGAGAGCACAGGTGATACATCATTCTTCTTGCAACATGGATATGACCCATCCTACCCATCACAAGTGGGGCTCTCTCCCAAGCTTCAGGAGCTAACAACAGATGATTACCGGAACCATCTGGTGGTTCATTTAGAGGCTGCATGCAAAATTACAGATTTCAACATTTTGCAGGCCCAACAGAAGCAGAAAAGGAATGCAGACAAGAACATTTCATTTTCCCACTTTGACATCGGGGACTTGGTCTATTTGAGAATAGAAGCCATCAAGCAGGGTAGGAAGGCAAAGCTGGCTCAGAAATGGAAAGGACCCTACTGTATTATGGGGACTCAAGGTAACGGGGTCTATCAGATCGCCAGTATCTTTGACTCCTCAGACCAACAGAGTGTGAACATTCAACGGCTCAAGAGGTTTCAACACTTTGGGGATGTCGAGGGTGTGACCTCAGAGAGCACTGAACACTTTGGGCCAGCCGCGCAACACTCAACGCTTCCAGTTGCCAGACCAGACAGGATTTCCAAACTGCGAGAACGCAATGGGAGTGTAGAATTTTACTGCAGCTACGATAGCCGGGGCAGTAAAACAGGCATTTGGAAGCCCTTGGAGGATGTTGAGGAACTCTCGCTAGTGGATGAGTTCCTCCAAGATAAACTTGGTGGACCCCACGCACCTGCTCTACTCAGCAAGACTTCGAGCTTCACGCCAGCTGAAAGAATGCTGCTGATCGAGGAGCTTGTTGAAAGACAAGTCCAACGTGCACTCAGACAGCGGAAGAAGGCAGATGACAGGGGTAAAGGCAAAGACAAGTCTGAATAGGACTTGTCCCTTAGTGGGGAGGGATTGTAACGGTGCACCATTACAATCTGAGTGAAGACTTGTCTTCACTCAGGCTGTGTGCAGCGTTAAAGGAGTTTCTTGATTAAGTTAGAGACAGATTTATTCATAATAAACAGGATTTGGGCTTCTGCCCTTAAAAACAACCTATGAAGCATTGAGATAGCTCCAGCCAATTTACCAGTTGAACCTAAGCAGTCACCTGTTACAAAATGCTCATTTTCCAAGTTTAAAGCATTAACATGTAAAAATAGACTGCTCTTTAGTTTTGATTCATACGAATTTATATCAAACCCATTACGAATGTTTGTAACATATGTTACCACAACAAGAACAGAATTTGTTTGTATTTATGCAATTTATTAAAACCATTTTGTAATTCAGCTTTTTCCGGATTGATCTGAATGAATCGGAAATGTCTAGATTTATCCGGAATCCGCATTTTTCTGGAATTGTCTAGATCCGGTACCACCTGATTTACAGTGAATCTTTACAGTTTCGCAATAAAATAAAAGATTGAACAGATTTCTGCACCAACTTGTAATGAGGCTTTGCTTCAGACTTCCTTGCTCTTCATGTGCTGGCCTGGCACATTTCAGCACGAACCTCAAATTCACAGGACAATGGGCCACTAGCATTACCAAATCCAGTGCAGGTGCCATCCATACCTCAGTTGAACGGAGCGCCTCAACGCAGCAAGAATTGCCCTCGGCCGTGCAGCGCTTTTGGCAGGAGAAGAGGGATCTCATCAATACCTCCAGGGACACTATAACTGAGAGGCCTCTCAAAGCGCTGTCTGCAGCCCTCAACATAGATCTAGCCCAAGTGAGAGGGCATCATCACGCATCTGCACTGCCACTCGGATGGCATCACCTTTTCTTTCTTCCATATGAACAAAGAAATGAAGATACAGGTACAACAGAGTCTGGTCTTCTGCTTTTTCTCTTCCAGTTCATTAAATTTCCACTTTTGGGGCAATACAGGCCCTGATGGCCACGATAAAAGGATGGCCCCTCCTGAGCCCTTCATACACAGGATGTGGGGAGGCGCCACAACTACCTTTCACAATCCTCTTCACGTTGGTTTGTTCCTTTTCCTACTTTACTTTCTCTCTTCTCTTCTCTCATTCTCTCTGCTAATATTTAGTGTATTTGCTATTGCAGGAGACGAGGTTGTACAGGAAGAGCAAATAACTGATGTAAGCTTGAAGAGGGGATCCAAAGGAGGCCCCATGCTCATAGTCAACCTAAGGCATCAGATTTTCAAGTTGAATCAGCTCAATCACCAAAACCAACTGATCAAGGAGCTGGCGATTACAGAGGACAGGAAAATCTTGTACAGAAGCGATAAAGTTTCCTTTGGAGCAGATCAAAACGTCAAAGACCAACCAAGAAGCGCCATTCTATCAGAGTTGTCCATTCCTACAGGTATTGTTTTTTGTTGTCTCTTTCTTTGCCACAACACATAAAAAAAAACAACATTCCTCCTGTTCTTTGCACCCACTAATTCTCCACTTTCAACTCAGAACAACCACAGTGGTCGGAGAGTACTGTGCCCGATTCAATGCTTCTCTTTCGATACTCTGCCCTCACTTACAACAGTCACAAGGTATCTCTTGTGTCCTATCTGTCATCTTTTTTTTTTTTTTGCTTTATCATCTCATGAATATTCTTCTCGTTTGCAGATACACTATGACCATAAATATTGTACAGAAGTAGAAGGCTACCCTGGCGTACTTGTTCATGGGCCTCTCACAGCGACCATGCTACTTAACTCGTTCACAAAGAACAATCCGCAGTATCCATGCGTCCAAGCTTTCCAATACCGTGCAGTGAAACCCTTGTTTGTGGATACCAAGGTTACAATTCAAGGCCACGTGTGTGGAGACGGGGAGGCCAAACTGTGGGCTCTTGACCAAAACAATGACCTTGCCATGTGGGCTATAGTTCATTTTGCAAAATAGCTAATGTGGTTAGTAAAGCTTTTTCACTTGATTAATTTAATGGAAACATTACTGGCCAACACAAACTTGTTGAACAATCAATCAATCAAATGCAAACAGGCCAATCGCTGGCAGAGGGAGCGTCGTAATGGCCTTCGTTTCCTCTCAAATATACTCCCTTCTCGACACATTGGTGAATGTTCTTCAACCCATGCCTTTCATACACGTGCAAAGTCCAGTGATGTTCTGTTAGATCTGCCCTCATGAGAGACCTGTATCCCATGCTTCTGCTCACGCATGTCTCATAATGAATTCCTTGTTCAAAGAGAAGGGGCAGTAACTTCTGGTGGTATTTTTCCCTTGAGAACAGGAACTTCCTTGTGGTCATATGCCAGAAGTTCCAAAACTTGCCTCGAGGATCCAACGGCTTTTTGTATTGAGAATCTGGAGACTCCACGCCGGTCACTTCTATACACCAGAAGTAAGATGTAAGGCATTAAGCATTTTTGTTCAACAAAAACTCTTATATCGCAATCAATACTCAAACGTATTCTGTTTTTAAACAGCAGGAGCGCGACTATACCTGGCCTTATTGGAGGACCACATAAAGGCGAAACGGACACGATGTCATCATACTTATCAATCACATCCAGCCCTTCCCTGACCCAGGAATAGTTATGCCTTGTGTGGACAACAATATCGGTGTCCAAATGAACACAGTACTTAGTCTCCACGCAGTCCTCTACAGATTCCACGTAACTGAGGAATCCTTTGTCGCCATAGACCTTTGTCTGGAAGACCTTCTCACCAGTGACGTTATGCAAGGTGTAGGTCTTGTTGAAGTCAGTGCCAAAGACCTTCTTGTAGAGCTTCTCTATATAGGCAGGTGAGTAATTGACCAGCTTGATGTCAGTGATCATTCCAGCCTTCTTCAGTTTATTAAGCTCCTTTTCAAGCTTCGTATCAGCAATGGACTGGCCATTGCTATCAACGAAGATGACCTTGCGAGCAAATGGATAGTTGCAGCCTCGTAGAATGTGAGGTACCATGAACCCAACCACTGGTGCATCGTCCGGAGTCACTGTCATGCTGAAGGTAACTTCATCGTTCCTTCCATTCTCACCTGAATCTACCCCCTTTCTTCCTGAAGGTTGTGTCCGTCCAATTCCATTTTGAATGACAGCGTCCCTGTCTGCAAGTGATGAGCCGCTCAAGTCCTCTTTTGCCTTGCTTTGCATCTTTACGTTTGATCCTCCTTCTCTTGCACTTTCTTCTTGCTCTGCAGCTTTTTCTTCCTTTGCTGTGTCACTGTCCCCAACTATGAGTAAACTTTTCTTTGACGAGCGCTTGTCAACCTTGGGGACAACCTCCTTTCTTGTTTTATCTTCAGAAGGCTGATGCACATGATGATGATCTGAAGTTGTTCTTATTCGTGGCACTGGTACCCTTCTCTCTGCAAGCCGGCTGTTATGTACAGATGATGAAGCGCTGAGCTTGATGTTAAACGCTGCATGAAGGCAATACAGCAGAATGGCAGCTGCCAACAAGTAGTGCAGATATGAAAAGTGTCGTGGCACGATTGCCATGTAAAGAAGAATAAGAAGATGAACAAGAAGAACAGAAAGACTTAGTTGAAGGACTGCTGCTCTCTTCTTTTGGTCTCTTGGTGGTGAACCAACAACACACAGACAGACAGACACATGTGACTTCGCCACATTCCCACTCCTCTCGTCTTTGCCTCTCTCTGTGTGTTGTTGGTGACACAGCCCTGGAATTGCAAAGAAAAATGCCTTCACCATCTTGGTGCACCCACCATAATAATAATAATAATGGGTTTAAATCAAATCGATCCACAATATTACTTA
>MRZZ01000921.1:0-14160 GCA_002025285.1 Acanthamoeba comandoni | reverse complement strand
CTCAGTGTAAGGACTTGCAAAAGGCAAACTCACTCACTCGCAAACAAGTTTTTACCACTTCTCAACGCAATCCAATACAGTACAAGATACAAGACAAGACTCAAGCGACCAAAACAGAACTCACACACACCAACACTCAAGAAGTACTTCACGTTCTCAAGCAAGAAGAAGAAGAAGAAGGACAAACCAGCCCACTAAAACCAACCAACCAACCACTTCTTCCTCCTCCAGTTAGTTTCCAATTATCTCACTCTCAACAACCCACATTGAACACTTTCACACACAACCTCACAAAGCACACACCACACACAAACAACAACCTTCCATGAAAGTACCTTTGCTCTTGCCCAGAGAAAGCAAACACCACCAAAAGTCAGCAGAGACCAAAGATCGTAACAGGAAGCGCGCGCTGAAAAAGTGGGAAGCCCTTTTGGAAGAGGAGGAAGATGGCCCCAAGATTGAGGAAGGCACGATGATGCCTCTCTCTCAGATGAACAACAGAGCCAAGCAGAAGGACGACTATGTCTTGCTCAACTGCCAGGACGAAAAGGCATCTTGCCCAGCGGCTTCCAGGAAGGCCCCACTCAAGGATACAGTAGAAGAAAGAAGATTTTTACAAGTGGCAGCCATTGCAAACTATCATCACTACCGCTATCCAGACTTTGCTGTGTGAAAAATGACATCTCTGACTTGTTGTTGTTGATGTGATCACTTAACTTTGTTGTACAGTGCCCATATAATTTCCATAAGGGGATGGTAAAATGTAACAATGTGAAATATAGCACATGCATTTCCCAACTCTAATATAATCTGTAAATATTTTTCAAGCCTGCTTCTTGTAAGGGCCGCAAAACGTCGCAAAAGGGTGAAATATGAAAAGCAACAAAAAAAAACGCGAGCAAAACAAGTAACAACGCAAAGGCACATCCTTTTCTGTAGTTTGTTTGCGTTGTTGCTTGCAACAACAAGTCTTTGATCGGCACGTGCTGATCAAAGACAAGAATCCTGGTATTATCCCAGTGGGAAATTAAAATTGGTCTGTGAAAAATCCGGATATTTCTAGATTTTTCGGGACAATTCGTCTGCCATCCAACTTTGTCTTCTTTCGTTTTGGGTTGTTACTTTTTGTTTGTTTGTTTCTTTCCTTGAAACAAGACTCTTTTGTTTTTGATGTGAAGAAGAAGAAGATGAAGAAGATGCGAAAGCACAGTGCAGGTTTTTTTTTACCTTGCGGGATTGGCTTTTGGTAGGCTTCTATCATGTTGATTTTGAGCAAGAAGGCCTGAAAATGCTTCTCCAAGTCTTCCCAGGGATATGGCACGGCCCGGCCCTCGTCATAGGCGTCGTCTCCCATATCTATTTCAAAGACATAGCGTTCTGTGTTGAAAAACCACAGAACCAAGGCATCAGTTAACAGTTGATGACATGACGTTAGAATTGAAGAAGGAATCCAGATCTCAAACCTAAAGGTATGCTGTTATCATCTGTGATCAGGATCATCACCTTCTCGATGGCATTCTATTCTTCATCACAAGGTGTGTGGAAGAAGGAAGAGAAGCAGTGTGTTATTATTTTTTTTTTTAAAAAAAATGGAAGGATCATCAGTTGAGTTTTGCAAGATATAGTGCTCGAGAGAGAGAGAAGAGAAGAAGAGAGAGAGGGATAGTTAACTGCCATAATGAATGGCTTGCAGRTGTTGACATATTTCAGCGATGTAGTCGGCTACAACGACCAAGCGGCTCATTTGCACTGGGCAGTCATACTTCTTGCGCCTTGTAAATGAGTCTGTCAAGAGCAGAGCAGAAGAGAAAGGAAGAGGAAGAGGAAGAGGAGAGATGGCATGCCATCAGTTAGTTTAGCTTTTGGGATCAGTCAGTTGTAGTTTCTTTTTGGGGAGGGGGGAGCAGGTACCCTTTGGATAGACCTCTCGCACGTATAGAATGTGGTGAATGGCCACCTCAAAGAACTCTATCAATGCATCCACAGTTTCTGTGTTTGGGTGGAGAAGCAGATAAATGTGCTTGTTCAGTATTAAATCTACTCAAACATCAGTATTTGGATATGACAGCCAATTTTTTAAAAAAAGAATGATTTTGAAGATGCAAATGTTTTTTTTTTAAAAAAAACCATCATTATAAGGATAGCTTGCATACAAACCTGTTCGTGTCCAAGAATTAGGCTCCATTGCCCTCAAAATCTTGAAGATTAGAATCTATCTATCTATCAACAACAATGGCCTTGTTGCTGTGTCTCAATTTTTATTCTTAGAATTATTTTCTTTCAAACTCGCTACCATTCTAGAATTTATCTGGGATTCTAAGAATAATTTAACGCTTTATCTTTCTAGATTTATCTGGACCTGGCCACGCAAGACAATACCAAATAATAAATCAAACAAAACAGGTGTCCACAAACGAAACAAGCCCGTTATGTTACTTTCTTGGATCTAGATTTCATGAGAGTGACTTAATGAATCCTAACCAACTTCACGAGGCTGCCCGTGTGGGCAACAAGGAGGAGGTACGGCGACTGCTGCATACGAAGAAGTTCAGCGTCAATGACGCTGATGATGCCGGGCAGACACCTCTTATGGTAGCTGCTTATAATCCTGAGTCAGAGGCAGTCGAGGTTTTCAAATATCTCATATCCAAGAAGGCTTCAGTAGATGCTGTAGATTCAGCTGGCTGGACTGGTACTCACCTGAATCTACATCTATTGGTGGTAGATTACAAACTGGATGGCTAAAGAAAAAGAATTCTTTCCTCTTTCCAATTTAGCTCTACACTGTGCTGCCAGTGCCAACAACTTCAAAGCCATTGAGATACTTATCCAGAAAGGGGCAAACGTAAGGGCTGTAAATAACGATGGTTCAGGTGTTCTTCACTATCTAGTCAGGTCTCCCCCACGTGATGCAGAGTTCTTCCAGTCAATGTTACGCTTGATCCTGGAGAAAGGGGCAGACATTAACCTACAGTAGGGCCCCTTTCTTAACTTTCCTTCCTTTCTGTCCTATTCTCACTTTTATTCTCACACATTCAAGAAACCGCCACAAAGAGACCCCACTGCATGCAGCCTGTATGAGAGGAAATGAGGTACGAACATGGATATCACATCACTTGTGAGCGAGCATTGTTGTCACTAAGTTGCTCACCATTAGGTAGCAGCCCGTTGCCTGATTGGCTTCAAAGCAGACATCAACATAACAAACAGGTTGGTCTTTTTTTTTTTAGCTTTTACTCATCAGGATCATTGTTAATGTGCTTTTGTTTTAGTTCCCACGAGACATGTTTGCACTACGCTGCCAGGGCTGGAAATATAAACATCATCAAGTAACACATAATGAAATTCTTCCCTTTCATCCACTGTTTTACACTTCCTTTTTTATTACCAGCCTGCTGGTGTCCAAGGGAGCAGATATCAACCAGTCGGGGGGTCATGGCACGCCCTTGGACATAGCAAAAGCCTCTCATATTCCTTCTGATGTCCTTGTGCCTCTGATAACAATTACTAGACAGACTTCATCAGACCTCTCTGAATCTGCACCAACTTCTACACCTGGAACTCCCACACCAAAGGTGACCTTATTAAAAGGATGCAAGCTACAGAACTACAAATTATTGAATATAAAATTTGAAAATAGGAAGAAGTCATTGCAACCACACCAAGAGGTTCTACTATCCTCAAAACTGGGTAATTCATATTCACTCTTCACTTCTTCAATAACAAGCCTCACACCATAATGGTACCTTTGAAGTTATTTGCTTCAGCAAATTAAGTTCAAGAAGCGATGCATTTGGGAAAGAAGATGGGTGGTACTAAAGGAATCTCACATTGCTGTTTACAGTTCCCCTTTGGTACTTACCTTCAATAGTATTTCATGAACTCGTAGTGTAAAATAACTTTGTCTATTGAAGAGCGTACTTCAGGAGGTTCTGGTTCCAAAGGAAGGTGCCTCAATTATTGACTTTGCTTCAAGCTTGTCCACTGGTGCCCCAGAGAACAAGCACTGCTTCCAAATCCGTACGATCCATCCCATCATATTGTGTCATATATTGTTTAACCTGTTTGATCCCAATTACTAGTTCTGGCTAATGGCCAGGGTCACTTGATGTTTGCCACCGACACATCAGATTCAAAATGGGTAGGGTGCAAAGGTGAATCCCTTCCCATTGTGATGGAATTTCACCCTTTCTTTTGATGAAACCGTTAGGAATGGATGAGGCATTTTAGGGAACGAAAGAGACTGAACACTGTATCGTCAGCCAGAGAACTCACTTCTGGAGGCACTACTCCACTTTCTTTGGGCGTGACCTCTGCAAGCCCTACTCGAGATAGCCACGCTGAACAATCCTCCTGGCAACCAAGCAAAAGTAAGACCAAATCCATTCGTTCCTTTGTGTGTAGTGATTGCTGCTTTGACATTCCAAATAACCTTAGTGCCACCAAAAACTGAAGATCAAGGAAGGGAGAAGTCTTTAGAACTGAGTCCCCTGTTATCAGGTATGTTCCACCATGTCTGTCCCTACAAACATTCATTTTCTCAATATTACAATCAGATTTGCTGGTTCGTGGGATGGAATACAGGACCGATTACCAGCGCCTATTAGAGGAATTACTCACTGATGATCTTGGACAGAATACTCAGCGTTTTTGTACCATAGTACTATTACAGCCACTCAATTACCCGCTATCATTCCATCATCCATCTTAATCAGTGAAACATTAGTGCTACAGTTGCGACGTGTATCAGAAACTGCTAGACTTTGTTTATTCTGAACCAGTTGAACAGTTGGATAAAAGGTACGTCACCTTCTCATTAACGACTTCATCGCCAAGGCGCAAGGATGAACAACTAACCACAAAGCAATTAGTTTGATTCTATCTGTACTTTTTGATGAAGAACGTGAGGAGAAACTGCAAGGTCGAGGAAAAACCTGGGCAACTCGATGCCTGTTGGCCAACAATGATAATATCATGCAACTGCTCAGCATTGCTGCATTTACAATAAAGGCTCACTTCGAGAAGGTAACAACAAGATCAAGCCAGCCTGAAAACAAACAAAAAAATGGCACCAGAGCTCACACGGTCTCTTACATTTCCTAGGGGGCTAATGGTGATTCTAACTTTCTGTTGGAGAATCTTTGCTGGTTTGCAGAACTCTTAAACGAATGGGCAGACCCTTCTGCAGATCTCCAATCAAGAGATGTGATCAAGTGGTGGCTGCCTCAGTACCTGGAAATGCTTGCCATAGCATTGACAATGTCACTGGTGCCCAGTCCTTCCCTCACTCAAGCCTATCTGGCCCAAGCCCAGATGTCTGCCACAAACAGCAGGTAAAGAGATAAAATGGAAAGACACTCAACTGGTCTCACCTCTTGCCCATCATCATTCAAATTAATCATGCTTATTAAACTTGCATAAAAGATACATGCAATGTGTTCAGGTTCTGTTGAACTTCTTCCTTGAAGGCACAGCCATGGCTCTTTACCTGCTTACAGGATACTTCAACTACGATAAGAAACTGTTTCAGGTCGTCAAGCAGTACAAACACAAGCAGGTGTCAATGCCTTTTGGAACACATCCACTCTGCTTTCAATGTATTGCCACTAAGTCTGGTCTTTCCCTTTGTCAACTTAGGCTGAAGAAAGCACTAAAAAAAAGAATGGAAGATATCAGACAACAGACAGAAGCAATTTACTTAGAGATGAATAACCTGACTCTCTCTTTGGGCCACCACTTTTCAACAACAACAACACCTGCTATGAAAGACCACTCACCACGTCCTAAGGCAACTCTCAACACCTCTCTGATGATGCTCATTCAATTGCCTTCATGAGGGAGACTAACTCTTTGAGTATAGGCCACCAGTGCTTCTGTTTTGAGGAATGTGCTGAGGACCCACGGCCAGCTTGCTCCTACACTTGCGTGCTTGATACAATACTTGCCTCAGGTTTACCTCAAGATTTGATTCTTCTTCAATGTTTTTTTGATTTAAATCATTGCTCTGGGTTTCTCTTTCTCTTTCTCTTTCTCTCTTCAACAACAACTATTGTGTTCTCTATCACTCACTATTTGCCCACAGAACTTGGTGAGCGAGTTCCTGATGATGGATTACACCACCTTGCGCCCTCTCACCATACCAAAGAGGTCCCTGTTTACTGAAGTTGCATTCGCCTGCCCCAATTCTTATGCAAAAGATACCATCCAGGTACGGCGGATATCCACCTTTCCTTTTGTTGAGATCGTGAGCTGATGATGCTTGTTTTGCATGTCTTCTTGTGAATCCAATTCCAAGTTCCTGGAGAAAATAGACAAGACCCTGCAGTTTGCAGAGTGGTTGAGAGAAGCATGGCCCAGGGTTGTCAGAGAACCAGAGAGATCTCAGGATGAACAGTTGCCGCCCCTTCAAACCGAAGAAGCCAAAGGGGATTCCTCGTTTGCGCTGAGGCAGGTCTTGATTCTGGCCAATTTGGTTCGTGGATGGGATGAGGGGCTGGACTTCACTTGGCCCTGCTCTGAGCCGGCCATCTGGGATTTCTGGGCAGACAATGAGAAGGGGTTCATGGCGTGGGCCTCGAGGGTGATGGCGCATTTGGCTCTCTGCGCTCATCCGTCGAGATGCCTTTCGGGTGATGACGACGCAGTGAGAGAACCCCTTTGTTCTTTCATCGTGCACACCAGATGGGCAGTGTCCCAGCTGCTGCATCTACAGAATTGCTGTTCTGGGCCGGTGCAACTTCTTTGAATCTTGAGAATAATTTGCTTTTAGTCTACTTTTGTTGCCAGATTTTTTTTTTATTATTAAAAAACTACAACCGAAACTTGAAAAAATAATATGAATGTAAAATATTTGAGGATGTATTTTTGTAGACCTGAATAAATCATATCCAGAATCTTCTAGAAATGTAACAAATATTCTAGAAAACCTCTCTTGGAAACCAGGAAAAAACCGACAAGGCATAACTGATTTAACGGTCAGTTAGGAATTTGACGAATTCAAGTGTTTCAGCCAACCAACGAACACCCAAATTTTAACCCCGTTATCATTTAATTCAATAAGCCAATCAGAGGAGCGCGTAACGGTCGGTAGCAAAAGACAAAATCGCGCCGCAAAGGCAAAAACTTTACCAAACAAGTTTGGCTTACATACACACAACAAACAAACAACGCTTCCCTTTGTCTTCTCACAAATCCTTACACAATGAGCAAAACCGCTTCTTCTGTGATTGGTGACCGCTTCCTCCCTGAGAGGAGTGCCATCAACTTCGACATTTCTCACTACAACCTGATGAAGGAGAACGATGCATGCGGTTCTGCCTCCGAGAAGTACGCCACTTCTCTGTCTGAGGCTCTCTACCCCGAGAGCTCTCAGACTCTTGGTGCCAAGAGCTGCAAAATCCTCGCCTACAAGCACAAAGCCCCGCCCCCAGCGAAACATACCAAAATCAAATGAAGACTCTCTATTCTTCCAACAAAAAGGTAAATCAGCCCTTCCCCTTTGTTTTTGCAAAACATTCCTCTCACACCTTCCCCCCCCCCCCCCCTCTTATCAGAGTGATAGCACTTCCAGAGTTGCCTCAGTACGCAAAATCTCCAACACACCTGAGAAGGTTTTGGACGCCCCTGGAATCAGAGATGACTACTATCTGAACCTGCTTGACTGGAGCAGTCAGAATACCCTCGCCGTTGCATTGGACAGGGTTGTCTATCTCTGGGATGCTACCAACTCTGAAATTACAGAGCTGATGGAGCTGCCTGAAGAAGGCGACTACATCACTTCTGTTTCCTGGATGGCTGATGGCAATGTCATCGCTGTGGGTAAGTTTCATACCATTCTCACTCACGGGTTTGGAGTGACAACTTTCTAATTCTTTCATTCATCACACAGGCACCAGTGCTGCTGATGTGCAATTGTGGGATGTCGCGCGCAGCAAGAAGGTTCGCACCATGAAGGGTCACAGCGGGCGCGTCAGCTCACTGGCCTGGAATCGCTGCGTCCTCTCTAGCGGCAGCAGCGATACCACCATCATTCACAATGATGTTCGCCTCGCTCAGCACGGTGTTGCTACACTTCAGTCCCACACCCAGGAGGTATGTGGCTTGAAGTGGAGCGAGGATGGCTCTCAGCTGGCTTCTGGCGGCAATGATAACATCTTGTGCTTGTGGGATGAGGGCAGGGACCAGCCACGCTTCAGGTTGGATCACCACCAGGCTGCCGTGAAGGCCTTGGCTTGGTGCCCCTGGCAAGCTGGTCTCTTGGCATCTGGAGGAGGTTCTTCAGACCGCTGCATCAAGATGTGGAATACCAAGACTGGCGCATGCCTTTCTTCGGTTGACACAGGCTCCCAGGTGTGCTCACTGCAGTGGGCCAAGGAGTACAGAGAGCTGATCTCTTCTCATGGCTACTCTGAGAACCAGCTCTGCGTCTGGAAGTACCCCACCATGGTTAAGCTCGCTGAGCTCCATGGACATACTTCCAGGGTTCTCTTCACTGCAGTCAGCCCCGATGGTCAGACTGTTGTCTCTGGTATGTTGCATTATTCTTACTGTTACCTCATTTGTGTAGTCAAATGGCTGATCTTGCCCTCTTCTTTAGCTGCTGGAGACGAGAGGCTTCGCTTCTGGAATGTCTGGCCCAGCAGGTCAAGGACTGCTTCCTCTTCCAAGAAGGAGAGCGCTGAAGTTGCCTCTACCTCTGGATTGAGGTCCTACACTTCCTACATCCGCTAAATGTAGGCTCAGGTAAGATACCCTGCTATATAGTATGTGTTCCCCTAACTTTCTATTTGAGTCCCCACGGATGGTGAGCCAAATGAAACTTGGAGTTTCTGAGCAGGTAATCCTCCCACCCTCTCTAACCATTAGTTGGATTGGAGATGCCCCAGGGCCCTTGTATACAAGCCAAAAGCCAGTGTCCCAGATGGTGAGTCACTTAAAACTACTTACTCACGTTCTTTTCTTCTGATGCTCCATTTCCTTTTGGTGACATGTCTGATATCTGTCTGGCCTGCAAAATGTCTTCCAAAACAGAGTAGCAGATGTGCACCGAACCAGTGGAGCAGCTATGGTGGAGACCGTCTTTGATCTTGAGGCGCGATCGATCGATAGTAATTGCCTGGTGGTCTGTGAAGAGTTTGGATGTGGATCAGGAAGTGGAGCAGCAGCAGCGTTCATATTCTTGAAGAACATAAACAAACACTTGGGATCGATCTCGCTAGACCTTTGCGACTGCGGATGCCATTTGTTGTGGTTGCTGTCCGAACAAGAATAAACAAACTTCTGCCACAATAACTTGTATCATGAAGGTTCATTAAAAGCGCCACACTTTCCAAGTGTTACAACCATTGTTTAACCTTGGTGAGGCCCTAAGTAACTTGGGATTCTGACAAATTCAAAAACACCACAAGAACCAGATCTTGATAATATATTGTATAAAGCAATTATGTGAGACCAGTAAATACCCTAATATTTACCCTAATATATAATATATAATACATCATAAAAAATATATCATTGGGTAAAAAGCCCCTTAAAGTAAAAATTGCAAATACTAGCCATTTGTTTGTATTAAAAACTTATTAAATGGAGTTTTTGTACAATTTACTTTAATTTACAGTTGTAACAGTCAATTTTCCTGCTTTAAAAAAAATGATGAAATAAAAAAGGGCTCTAAACTACAAAGCCCCATTTAACATTGTCAAACAAGGTATTTTATAAATGCAAATAAATCTGGGACAGCAACAAACAAGGCAAGCCAAGACAACCTTTGAAAGCCTTCTCAGAATGATAGATGATGTTGAAGAACAAGTGCTTGAAATAGGCTAAGTGATACTAGTCCCAAGAGAGGAAGAGGAAGAAAAACTTGGAACTTTATAAGATTATCTCAAAAAAAACAATGCTTTTTATTCAATTACTAACTTTTTAAAAGATCACTTGTGAGACCTTTATGCCAGCATGGTCCTTGTGTTTCTTCATTATAGACACCATAGTCCTCAACCAAAGCTTTTAAATGCTGATGCATTAATTGTCTTTCTTATCTTTTATAAGGAAAGATGTACATTTTTTCAACTTGCTCTTCAACTTAGCCAAAAGTATACAACTTGCCATGATACAATTGATCATGTTTGCCTTATTTTATATGAGACTTTGTATAGTATGATTTAATCTTAATCAAACATTAACAAAAAAAAAATTAACATAGATTTTATTAATTAATAAAAAGATAGCTTGCTGAATGTGCATGACTAACTCTTTTAAAAAATATAGCTTATTCTTTTATTGCACTTTTGGGAGATTCAACATCTTTTAAAGTTTTTTGCCTTTGAGGTCAATTTGAAGAGGCCAAGATTTATTAAAGTAGGAAAAACAAAATATATACATTGAAAAAGAAAGTATTAGTCATAGCTTCTCCTTTCTATTATGCTTTATTTTTACAAAAAGCTAAAATTGGAAGCTCTCATGATTATTTGATTTTTAAAAAGAGATTTTCAATATACCTCCCTTACTTATATAAAACAACAACAGAGCTAGATAAACTTCCCAACAATCAAGACAACATGGCTTGGGCAGTCTTTCTTGATAGTGGATACATTGGCCCCTTGGAAGATACTTCAAAGCTTCACAAAATTACCTTGCTTCACCTATTTTAGTTAAAAAATACTGTAGAAAGAACACAAAGTGTGAAGTTAGCACATTTGCATATACTTGTAGAACAGTTCTTTGGCCACTTGTATAAGCTCTAGAGGCTCATATATGGTTTGTATTAGCTTGATCATGCTCATTTTGATATAGATTTTGATAATTGTATCTTGCTTACTAACAAAAATATTCATGCTGTTGGCTTGACTACTTTTGACTAGTAGTTTCTCATTGTAAAAGCAGAGGCACATCTACAAAACCAAGAACAGCAACAAGAAAAAAGATAATTGCAAATTCATGCACATCTTCTACACAAGTACAAATATTCTACTAATTTTAAATAAAAGGCTTTTTTAGAAAAAAAAACTTCATAGTCTATTTAATGTGGTCAAACAAGACCACACCTTGTTCAACAGAAAAAGACAGACAAAAATGGTGTTCTTAAGGCTGTTACTGGGAAATAAAGGTGATTTGGGTCATTTTACCCATTATTTATTATTAATTGGTTTGCTGGTGTGTGTGTGTGTGCAGCACTGAACTACATCATGTCTCTAGACATGAGAATCAGAGATGAAGGTCAGGTCCTCGTGCCTCTGGATGCGCTGTGCCAGCGATTGTCGGACTTGCTGGCAGAGATCCACACTTCCGCTAACAGATCCCACAGGCGCTTGGCCAGCCATATTGAGAAAATGCTTATAAAGCTGAGCATCAGGGTCAACAAACAACGCGCGCTGTACATGCCTCTTGAACTAAAGACATACAAGCACAAGGCTTTCATAGATCTGATGCGAGAACACCTCCAATGGAGCACAGAGATTTTGCGAGCAGTGGGGCTTACTGTGGAGGATAAGGAACCATCAGCTGATGCCACTGGTGGTGACCATGGCGGTGGTGATGATGATGATAGTGGTGGCACCACCAGCGTGCGGGGGACAGCAATGGTGATCAAGTTTGTCCTGCAGCTGCCTTCTCACGCCTATCTGTCGTTTGCAGAAATAATCACTGCAACTATATGGGGCTGTTAACAACAACCGATAAAAACGAAGTAACTGCATTTTTGCAAGTCAGAACTCTCAAAGAAGGAAGAACACAAGCATAAAAGCAGAAAGCCATCAGAAGTAAATAAATAAATAAATTCATCAAAGTGCGTGTTGGCGGGAGAGGGGTGGTGATTGACCAGGGGAGGAAGGAGGGCCAGAGCAGCATGGTGTTATTACTAACTATACAAGTATACAGACGCAGGAGGTGGTTTTCTTGAGAGGCTTGCGAGGCGAACAGGACCCGCCGTGAGAATTATTCTGGTGATGGTGGGCATGTGCGGAAGAGCTGGAAGAGGATGGGGAAGGCGGCGGATTGCGCATAGCAGCGTGGTGTCTGATGGAATTCATCTCAGCAATGAATTGCGGCGTGAAGAGAGTGCGTGAGGGTACTATCTCCAGCCCTCCTCGGCCCTCTCCACTTTCCTCTCCGTCTTGGTCCATGCTCATCCAACTACATTCATAACACACACCACAGCCCAACACGGATGCACCAATATCATTAGTCTCTAAAACTAGTGCTGTGTTAATGATGTAGGTGGAGGGAGTAACCCGTGTGCGAGGACCTCTCGGGTGGTGAAGCGCTTATTCTTGTCTGGGTGCAAACAGTGTCTTATCAAGTCCGCCAACAAAGGCTACCCCCAAAAAAAATAATAATAAAGAAAAAATCACGCACCATACAGAAAGCCACTCCACAATCAGCACGCACATGTATAATTGTAATTTTGGGTCGTAATTTTTGTTGGGTTGTTGGTAAACCTGGTTTGTTTCTAGCCAGTTGGGCATTTCGTATTCTGCTTTGGCAATATTTTCAAATAGGGTGTAGACTGTGTTACCTTCAAATGGATATCGACCTGTCACAATATAGTATCTAGCAGTAAGAGAGTCAGCAAGTGAGAAATATTGAAATGAAGGGGAAAGGTTGACACACTTACAATGTAATTCCAGCAGCCCATATGTCCCCTTTAACACCGGAAAAACGTTCTGCACCTTTGGGGTACACGAAACAGGTGGCGTCTTAACTTATGAATCACCAGTATTCAAAAAGTAGGATAGGATAACATACCAGAAGCTATTTCGGGGGGTTGAAATGCAGGGGAGCCCTGCGTTTTAGAAGAATATGAAGTATCTTCAAATGAGGCCACCTGTGTAGTAACAAAAATATCCACACACAGAGAGAGAGAGAGAGAATGGAGTGCCATAGAGGTTGGTCAGAGATCCCTTCAGAAACGATAAATACGCCACGATGAGAGGTTGTGTGTGCTAACCTGTTCAGCGACCCCGAAGTCACTGATTTTGAGTTGCCCAGAGGTGGTGAGCATGAGATTGCCAGGCTTGATGTCCCTATGTACAATACCTTCGCCATGCAGGTAATCTAGTCCTCGTACCAGATCTCTAAAAAAACTGTGATCTTCAAAGTAAGCTTATGGAGGGAGAGGGCAGAAAGGGGGGAAACGCCTTGCCAGTGAGCCTGCCGTAGAGACAAGCAGTTGTCAGGTGCACGATTGAGTAGGTCCTGCAGTGTACCGCCATCAACATACTCCAGCACTATACACGTGCAATAGTCAAGGAATTGTGCAGTTGCCAATAAATTGGATGTGGAGTTGGGGGGGAAAATGACAGAGAAGGATATAGTTTGCCCTTTTCTTCATTCGAAAAGGAATCAATAAAGGTGACAATATTTGAATGAGGCTTGAGTTTCTTCATTATGGCAATTTCCTGTTTCACCGAGGCTTCTCCCCCACCGGGCAGTTTTCTGAGCTGAGATTTTTTGGCAATTTTTATGGCGACCCTCTTCATCGTGTTGGTGTCGAGGGCCTCTCTCACTTTACCATAAGAGCCCTTGCCCAAAACTTCTCCCAAGAGGTATTGATTGACAGTTTTAGGCGTCTTGGTTCGATATGTTATCTCTGTATCTTTAATTTTCCATGTAAAATCATTATCCGTTTCGCTCTGGTTGTCTTCAGAGAAGTCGTCCGAGCCTTCACGCATCCCCAGCCCCCTCAGTGACTTAGAATGGCAAAAATGAAAAAGCAAAGAAAGGAAGAGAGGCAGGGGCACCCCCTGTTGTTTGCTTATTGCAATAATGTCAACAACAACACAATAATAATATTATTGGGGGCATTATTTTTATTTTCCTTAACAAAATAAAATAAACAGTAGAAAAATATTTAAGTTTGCCCCCCCCCCGGCCTCCTGACAAAGAAACACAGAGAGAGATAGAAAGAGAGTTTATTATTTGACATTAAATAATTAATGTAAAACCAGTCACACACCGCTCGATCTCTTTGTGTATATGGTCATGGGTGGGTGAGGGCCTTCTTGCTTGCTTGCTTGCTCTTACTTCTTTCCCTTTCTGCCTCTTTTTTTCTGCTGGATAACCTGTTTGGACAACTTTTGTGGTTGGGTGGAGGCAGCAGCGGCGGCAGCCACAGGAACGGGTGCGGTGCTTTTTGTTGTTGGCTTCCTATTGAGAGAAGAGAAA
>MRZZ01000907.1:0-14665 GCA_002025285.1 Acanthamoeba comandoni | reverse complement strand
GTGCATGCGTGCATGCATATAGTAGTGTGCGTGTGTGGAGTGTTTGGTGTGATAGTGTGTGAGATGCTTCGCAAGCAAACGAAATGGCTGCCATTTCATCTTCGAGAAAATCGGGGAAGGGATGGCCAAACCTTGCAATAGTCTGACAGAAGCTGGATTGACAGAGACGACCCTGACTTCAGGAAGAGAGCTGAGAGGATGCAGCGGGGCGGGCGTGCTTGATTCGATGAGACCAATCCTCAAATGACGCGTAGCGGTAGTGCAGCCTATTGTCAGTCAATTAAATGAACATGTGCACCAGAATGAGAGGGCGTATGCAGATGCGTGGCAAAGCGTACCCAGTGCACAAGCAAGTGCAGAGCCAACCATCCCACCCCCAATAATCAGCACATCGTAGATGTCTGATGTAGCGCTCTTGTTTGCCGCGCGATCAGAATCCTGTTGTTGAGACAGGGCGCGCGATGAGCAAGAAAGAGCTCTTCTGTTGCTGCTTGTTGTGTTTGGTTGCGTTCTTGTGTTAATAATTATCGCTAATCATGATGGTGATCACAAATTTGATTTCAATCTTTATTGGACATACATTGAAGCAGGCCATTGTCGCACAATAGGACCAAAACAGGGAATGGCAGAGATGATGAGTCTCTTGGGGCCAATATGCATCATCGTCTTGGGCGAGGGGTCTGGTTGTGAGAACCAGCAAACAAGTGAATGGGAATTTTTTTAATAATCGTTCGACACGGGTTACCTGGAAGAAGAGAGGGACTTCGGAGAAAAACTTTGCGTTTCAGTGTCTCTTGCTCTTTTGTGCACAACACACAACAAAGCCTCACAGAGTGGGCCACAAATGCATCATTCTGTGGCGCGGCCCTTCCTTCTCCTCCTCTTTCTGGCCTTATCCTGTGTTCTTCTTTGTATTGGCTTTGTGGCTGCGAGCGCCGATGACACAATTGAAGAGCCCTCGATCAGTGATGCCACCCTGCTGCTGCCTCATGCAACTAAAGAAAGTGCAGTCAGTTACACAGTCCAAGCATTCAATGGCTGTTTCAAATGGTTTGTGCCCCCTCTATTCTTAAATTTCAAAGATTAAGGCTCATCTTGCCCGCCCCCCCCATCTCCAAAGATTAAAAAGACCTCTAACATAATTATAAAAATCAGGTCCTCTCTGAATCCTGAAATTGTCTCCATAACACCCATCTTTGATGATTCCCAAAAGAAAGATTGTTCGACGAGAGCTGTTGTCACACCCGAAATCATTTCCAGTGAGCGGCTATCGACATGGATCAAGGCGCAAGACACAGAAAGCGGGCGCACCCTCCGTTGTGAAGTGTTCTTAGATGTTATCCACACGATCTCTATTTCAACAACCACCCACACAATGTATCGCGAGGCCATTGAGGTCCTCACAGTGCAGGCATTCGATGCCAGCAGTAAGTTGCCCCACCAACAACAACAACAATCTTCCCCCCCCCTCGAATTCCCACAACAACAATCGGATGAAGAATTGGAATCCCAACAGGTTTGTAACTGTTTTGTTCTTTTCTTCAGACAACCATTTTTCAAGCGTGGAAGGATTTAAGTTTCAGTGGTCAGTTTCCCCCAAGCCAAGCAACGTTCTCCAGTTTCTTCCTTTCAAAGGCTCTGCAGTAGAAGTGAGCCCAACAGTATTAGAAATGGAAGAGAAGGTACCATTTGACCGTTCAAAGTTTCTTCACATATTAGATTTCCGTCTGGAGACATTTCTTTCGCCTCTGCACGTTCCTGCTGCGTAGGGCTTGGCCCTCAGACTAACCATCAACTTCTTCCTTATCCATTGTCATTTCGGTAATGGATTGGTGGAACAGAATCTGAGGACCAGTTTGTTGCTCATAAAGGGTCTCGATTTTGGAAAAGCAACCGTCACAGCAACTGTCGTAGAGCACGGCTTTCAGGTATGCTGCCACTATTTCGATACAATATCGACGCCTATGCGACCTCAAGGGAATTTGGTGTTGGATTTACATTAATATGCAATGTCAGGGAATTACTGCCAGTGTGGATCTGTCAGTATTGGAGCCTCTGCAGCTGTTTCCAACTCTGCCCATTTATGTGGCCCCTGGAGCAGAACTTCAGTATGTCCTCAAGACTTATCCAAGGGACAAAGATCCAACACGTAAGTAATTTATTTTGTTAATAATCTTACGTGATTGTATGCTATATAATGTTATTACTTGCAATGGAATACCCATTTCTCTTTCATTTCTCTTACTATAGAAATCGTTATGCCCAACCCCAAGTATACGTGGTCTTCAGAAAACCCGAAGGTGGCCACAGTTGACAACTTTGGTGGCGTTCGCGCATTAAGCGTCGGCCAAACAAGATTGACAGTTAGATATGAGAATATCAATGAGGCTAAAGCGCTGATCAATGTTGTAGAGCCCGCCAAGTTAGGCTTAAGAATTTTTCCTGATATTGATAAAACTGAGGAACTCTCTTCAAGTTCTGGTTCATGGTATCTCATCTCCAACACAAGGTACAGGCTTGAAATAGAAGTCTTTGATGCCAACGACCATAAGCTTCATACAACAGAGGTAATTATCTTGTTGTGAATTTTTGATAGAGAATTTTCCTCTTTGACCAACACACTTTTATCAACAGCACATGCATTTTTCTATCGGTATTCCTGGCGAGTTCTTCCGTATTGAGCAGTCAAGCAGCAACAAGGGTTCATATTTGCTGTATACTGTAAAAGAAGGAAACGTTGAAATAAAGGCTGAGCTTTCTTCAATCAAGGTGAGCTGTGATAACGCGCCCGAAACCACCTTTAATATTAAGGTTTATTTCAACCCATGCTAATAATTTGTATCTGTTATAACAGGGCGACAAGGGTTATAATGCAAAGGTTACCCCTATTCAACAATTTGTAACAATACAATCACAAGTCCAGATTGAGCCCAAGGAAGTAGTATTGCCCTTTGATGCTAAAGTTAAGCATCAATTCTTGTTAAAGCCCTCTGGTGGAAGCGGCAAGTACCATTGGTATACTATTCATTCATTTAAGATGATGTTTTACAAAACATTTTTTGGTAGCAATAATACTGATATATATATATATGTATACAGGTTTTCTTCTGATAAATCTGTGATTGCCGTTGATTCTGGAGGTCTGCTTTCCGTTGAAGGCATTGGTGAAAGCACAATCAAAGCTTCAGATAGGAAAAATGCTTTTAACAACAACCAAATCAAGGTATTCCACTCGCAGATTCCTCACGTAGTTGTCTCTAAAACACTTACTTTCCCTTTAGGTTGAATCGCTAGTTCCGTATAAAATCGGTTTTGTGGCAACCATGGTTGAAGTCCAAGTGGGGTGGCCACTTAACCTGCCAGTGGCTGTGTGGGATCATTCTGGCCGTCTGTTTAATAACTGTAGTGCTCTTCCCTTCCAATGGGAAATATCAGACCCTTCAGGTACTAAGAATCCTATTTTATTATGATCGTTTGTGCGCTAAAATATCTTTATCTAGTCTTTGCTATCCAAGATCGTTCAGAATACAGCTTGCTTCAAGAAGAATATCAAGACGTTAGTTGCTCTGTAAAATCCTTCCTTGCAATGACCGAGGGTCAAACAACTGTCACAGTCAAGTATGGCAAGTTTAAGGATCAAATAACCATTTTTGCATACAAACCTTTACGCGTAGTATTCCCTCAGACCGTAGCTCTTGTGGCCCTCGGCTCAACAACCAATATTCTTGTATGTATAACAATATTTATAATCTTATGAACCTTATGAACTGAATATGTGTTATTAAAGTTTGAAGGAGGACCAAAACCTTGGTTGTATGAGCCAACAGCATTCTTTGCTGAAGTTCTGCCCACTGAAGCTGACAAGGTAAGTCTAGAGACACAAGATATAGCAGTGTTGCTGTATTGTTGACATAAAGTTTTATTTCTATTAGGTCCGTATTGTGCAAGATTCACATGGCTCAGGCCCTTCTCGATATAGCTTTGCAGTGACTTGTTTAAAGTTTGGCCATCAGGTATACTTCTCCTTTCAACATGCATTAATTGACATAATACACCTGATACTCAAGTTATTTATTTAAACGTCAGGATTTAATAATTAGTATCGGCAACAAGCCTACTTCAACTAACGCGAAGCCTGCTACGGTCTCAGCAAGCGTGAGATTTTCTTGTCAAGTCCCTCATGCACTCTTTATTTATCCTACTATTCAAGGTAAAATATTAACAACCAATTGTTTCAATTAATTAATGTATATGAATTAATAATGCGTTACTGAAATAGGGGATTCCAAAGCGCAGGCAACAGTTATAGAAGAACGCAAACAGAAATGTGTTGGTTCCTTGAGGATTCCTCCCTTAGAATTGATGCACGATGAAAGTATCAGCCTTTATGAAGAACTTCAAGTGCAAAATGATAGAAGAATTCCCTTTACTGTGGAGCTGATTGACGCTGATCGCAATGTGTTTGACGATTTTTCTTCTCTTAACGTTGAATGGCAATCTGGCAATGAGGTTAGTTAGAATATAGCATGGTTTATTTTGAATTAAAAATACTAACTGCTGAATATAGGATTTAGTTGCATTTAAAGAGCTGCATGATGCGGATTCAGAGCGTAACTGCATACTTCATGTAAAACCCACAGAAGGGCGTGCCAACATTGCGGTTGCAATCACCGGATATGATGAACAAGTCCTAAAGGAAGTGGGTGTCAGGGCACTTCCACTACCGCTTGACAAGCGCAGCTTAACTAGGTCGTTGACATTGCATATTCGTCCGAATATTAACATATATCCAGAGCAGGTAAAGTTCTATTCTGAGCTTTGGGCAAATTTATATCAGCCAGATAATTAACACCGGCTTGGTAAAGGTGGCTGTGTACAATGATGAGAACAACATCGTAAAATTGCAACTGGCGGGCGGTTCTGGTGTCTACTCATTTGATACCAATTCTACTCAATTTGCTGCTTTATCTTTCAGCGATGGTTACTCTCATATTGAGGTAGTTCCACGCAAACCTGGCGTACTTAAGGTAAATATCACAATTTTGATCCAAGAATTTTGTTGTTGGATCTGACCACTTAGTTCTTAATTTCTTCTAGGTGACCGTTCGCGACACGTGTCTTGAGGGATCTGTGCCCGTATCTTCCATAATCACCATAGGTGAGGTGGGTTCTATAGCACTGAAATCAAGAGATATGGTTAAGGTCGGGGATGCTGTCGAACTGCAAGTCGAAGTTTTCGATCAGATGGGCAACAAGTACGTTAATTATATTATAATTTCATTTCAATTTTAAATTCTTCCCTTACTTTGTATGAGAAACTCGAATACTTATTTGGTCCCCAACAGATTCGACATTGAACAATACAACTTTATGCGCCTCTCTGCGACTGTTGATAATGAGGTTGTCTCAGTTGAACCTGTGGAAGGACACAAAGATCGCTTTTTAATTAGAGGTAGGAGGTTATGAATGAATGGCTGTTTTAATTGGTAGGTATGAATTTATCTGATAGCCCAATTAAACCCCTTTCAGGAAATGCACTTGGAATTGCAAGAATCACCATTAGTGCTGAAACAAGGAGCGGAAGGATCATACACAGTCCACCCAAAGCCGTAAGAATTGTGTCCACTCAGTGCAGGGCTTGTAAAAGATATAGGCCAGTTGATAAAATAGTTTCTTTTTATCGTACAGATTCATGTGTTTCCTGGTTTAAAGCTTGTTCCAAGTCAGCTTGTCCTCTTGCCCGGAGGCTCTTACCAAGTCAAGTGGAGTGGAGGCCCTCCAGTTCGTGTTGCTCTCGATTTCCACGTTGACAACCAGACAGTCTGCACTGCTGATGCAAGTGGAAAAGTTACTGCAAATGAAGTTGGTTCTACTCTTTTGCATGTCATGGCACAGGCCACAGACGATGAGGGAAATCGTTTTGATTATGGCACGGACACAATTCAAGTGGTTGTGCGCGCGCTTTCTGGTAAGCTTTATTATTGACTTATCAAACAAACAAAGGCCAAAGGCATGCAATAGAATATAACAATAATATTTGTTCATGCACCATAGGAATTCGCATCCATAGCAGTACAAACCGACTTATTGTTGGCACGGAGATATCAGTCCGAGTTGTAGGCCCTGACGGAGAATCACCTTTTACCTTGGGGGCAGTAGGTATTGCTTTTCACTGGGAATCTGTTGACCCCACCATCGCAAATGTTGCGCCTATTTATAAAGAAGGTATAGCAAACCAATCTTTCGTAGAAGGACAAAACCAATATTAACTGTACTGTTTCTTTCTTGAGCTGGTATATCATTGGAAAAAGAGCATGGTTTCTCGGTCCGTGTTCAGGCTTTGCAAGCTGGAACGACACGCATCACCGTCATAACTGAAGGGGATGAGGTAATACACAAGGATATTAATGTGTATTAATTTACGTCTTATGTATGATTTGTTTATGTGCGTAGGGTTGGGCAGCCTCCCTTAGTATTACTGTAGTGGATGGTTTAGTGCTATTCACTCCTAGTGAGATCTTGGTGCCCCCAACATCTCGCTTTACCATCCGCACGAATAAAGACCACCTTCAAGGCCTACTTCATTACCGCTTGCTAAGGTTTGTGAATCTCTCAATAATAGCTCAACTCTATTCTTGACATGTCTTAAACTAATTTTCTCGTAGAGAGCAACCCTCTGCTGCAGACTGTCAACTACTACTTGCAGGAGCGTACGTTGGTACAGAAAACATTGTGGCATTAGATGGAAAGTCTCAGGTACTTCGAATACCTTCAGTAATAAATTTGCAGATCTAACCATTATTTTCTCTTGACAGCTGGTAAAAATACTGGATGATGGAACGTTTGAGACTTACTCGGTTTTAGGAGAAGCATACATTCTGGTCTCTGATGACAAGGAGCATCAATCTGTTGTGGTCAAAGTCACCATCAAACCTGTTCATCAGCTCCAGCTTTTGCCTATTTCTCCGATTGATGACGAGGTAATAAACCAAGTTTTCGTGACTCTCTTTCTTACTGCGGCTAACAGGTTATTTCAACGTTTCAAACTAGATTCCAATTGGTGCTGAGATGAAATTTAATGTCCTATTACGCGATGATGTGGGTGTAGCCTTCAATACAGCAAACGGCATAACATTAGATTTCCAGTTGGACACTTCAGATATCGTAAACGTTGGTCCTGGTCCGGATAATAGAACAATTACGGTTAGGGCATTGCGACCTGGTGAAGCGATCTTACGCGTGTACGCAAACACTCATTTGGGCATGCTTGATGACTACGTTAAGGTACTCTCCTTACATATAGCGCCTCAATTGATCAAAAATAACATTGAGATCAAACCAGTTCCGAGTGGGTCACGGAGTAAGTCCGCCTTTCCCAATGGTGCATCTTGGAGGAGCTATCACCTTTTCAGCTTCTATTAAGGACTCCCAGCAAGGAATATGGAGCAGTGATAACGAAAAAATTCTTAAGTAGGTCCTTCCTTTCTTGCAGGAACAAATAATCCCATTTACCCATTAACTAATCTGGATTGTAGTGTTGATCCTCAACAAGGAATTGCCTATGCAAAACAAACTGGAGAGGCATCAGTTTTCTACAACTCCACAATTTCGACTTTCACTACCGTACGCAACTTTACTTTAGCCTCTAGATTGCAATCTTTTATAGCAAGTTTACAATCACTTCCTCTAAAATGTTCTGTTTCGAGTAACAGGTAAGAGTTGAGACTGTAGAAGAAATTGTTGTGGTGACAGAAGTGCCTTTTATAACGAATGTCAAAGATCAAGAGACAGACCAAGAAGAGGAGTATCGTTTTGCAGTACAGTTCTATAGCAAAGACCATAAGCAGTTTGTGAACTCTCCTCAGATCAATCACAACATATTCTTGTCATGTGAAGTTGTTGAATCTGAGTGGGCATCATCTGCTTCATACCGCGACCCTGTTACCCGCACCGATTATTGCATTGTCAACCCTCGCACTCCTGTCTCTCAGAAGGTTAGTCTAATTTCATTATTCATTCGGCTGCCATTTTTGTTGAGTTATCATATCTTAACTACCAACTTCTTGCAAAGATTCGTATGATTGATGCAATCACGCTGAACGTCAAAGTAACTGACGTAAAGAACAGCTACAGGGTTTATAACCAAACCCAGATACAGTACATACCGGCATTCATCATTGTCAGCCCTCCTCAGGTAACATCAGACCTCTTTTTTCTCGCAACAACGCCTTGGAACTAAATATATCTTCTATCCTTTTGCAATTTGTTCTTCTTTTTAGATAGTGATACCCATTGGCACTAATCGTGCGCGGTTGGATGTGAAGACCAAATCTACTCTTTTTGTCACTTCTCACGACAATCGAGTTAACGTAAAAAAGATTGCAACTGGTACTTCCTGCATCTCTGTCACGCGCACTTCTCAAGTGTCTATCTTCTGACACCATGATATGTGTGGTCACCCCTTTAAAACAGATGCTTCTGTCGATAAAGCTTCGTACGAGATCATTGTAGAAACGTCGGCGCCCTTCTCTGATGCTTCTGTTCAACTCTTTAACCCCGTTACTGGCCAGAGACAGGAAATCAAAGTCACATATGGCGACCAGCCTCTGGTTCACCCTGGTACATTTTATGTGGACCAATTTGGATGAACTGTATCCAAATAACTAACTTGTTCAAACCCTAATAATATAGGCAAGAGAGAAGAGCCAGTGTACCATGGATATCTGCCCTTACTCTTGGATCCAAGGCTGGCTGCCGCCCTAACGGCCACGCTGCTTGCTGGATTGGTGATCTTTTACGTTATAAGCAAAAAACGATTGCCATTCACAATCCGCCGTGCCGCGCCCCAAACGCCAACGCCTCTAGTAACTCCCGCGCCCTTCTCTCCGCAAAAGGCTTTTGCCCATAGTACATGTGCGTTGCTTCCCTCTCTTCCCTCTGTTGCAATAGCTTGGTACCTTTTGACAAATATATTGACTTGCTTCCTTTCTCTCTCTCTTTCTTCTCTTTTGCTACACCGCTACCAGATTCCCCGATGCAGCGGTTTTCCACTCCAAGTCCTGCTGGTGCCAGAATCACCCCGTACTCAAACAGAAGATGGTAGTGTTGATGATGATCTAAGCCAATTTACTGCGTTTTCTTTCTTCCTTTTCCAATCCCTTTTTTTTTTGTTAATTTAATTATTTATTACAATGAAAAAATGAATAATAAGTGTGTGGACCTTCTTAAAACAGGAGGTGAATAAATTTAAGTCTTAAAGACCATTTAGCTGTTATTTGACATTTCGCTGGTGTTTTTACTCAAAAGAGGTTCTACACTAACCATTATTCAGTCCCTTTTTGGACATACCTGCAGCAAGATAAACGTACTTAGTGTTGTGGCTATTTTTCATCTTCTTTTACAAGCATATCAATGTATTGTTAACAAGCAGTGAAGTAAGGCCTTTTGTTTCCTATTTTATATGATCAAGCAAGCATGGCCCTTCATCGTCTTCATCATCGCCTTCGCCATCATTATCATCATTCGACTTGTTTGACACATCCACGCTTCTGTGGCCGCCTCTTCCATTCAGCTGTCCACCTTGGCAAGCGTCACTCTGATCTTCTCTCTCAAAGAGGGTCGCCAACTGTGTGAATCTTCATCATATTGGTGGAGCCCGACACGGCTTCGAGAAAGCCAGATGTCAGGACGACCTTATCGCCTTCTGTAACCAGCTTGCACTGCTTCGCATAGTCGATGGACTGCTCAAGCACCGAACGGGTGCCACGCATAGTGGCCACGAGGAACGGCCAAGCGCTTCTGCACACAAGCAGCTTGCGCCACACGCGCGGATCACTCGTTGTACATATGACGGGGCACGCGGGCCTGTACTTGGAGACCCTATGCGCCGTCATCCCTGATGGTAACAAAAAGTGATGAACAAGAACAAGATGATTCTGTCTAATTGGGAAAGAATCGGCCATATACCTGTGTCAGTGAGACAGATAATCACTTTGGCTATGACATCTGAGGCTGCTTCAACTGCCGAGGACGCAATCTGGTTCATTTGAATGTATTGAGTATCAGCGACGTAATTTGCAAGAAGAGTAGCCAACAGAGTCTTACAGTTTCAGGTATTGGAATTGGAATAGCACAACCGGATCTCATATCGAGATAAAGAGATCTGTAGTCGATAGACGCTTCGGTTTGATAACAAATCCTGTTGAGCCCAAACAAATTAACTAAACAACCTCATAATAACGGAGCTCGGACATGAAAGCGTGACATTACTTGGAGAGCTTGCAATGGGTATTCCCCATTTGCGACATCGCTTCCCAGCAATACGCAATCTGTTCCATCAAGCACAGCATTTGCTACGTCTAAGAATTATATAAGTAAGAACATCCGCTACATAGAGTACAGTACTGGTTCAGGTTCACCTGTTGCCTCAGCTCGAGTGGGGCGTGGTTTGTGTGCCATGGACAAGAGCATTTCGGCCGCCGTGATGACGGGTTTACCCACAGCATTGCACTGTTGAAAGGGAAATATGAAACTGTGGGTTTGAAATTTTTCTCAAAAAGAGGTGTATCACTTACATTGTGAATTATCATCTTTTGAGCGAGTGCCACAGTTTCTACAGGAATTTCCAGCCCAAGGCCTCCCCTGAGAAAATCAAACAAAGCAAATCAACCAGTTTGAGGGATGTACCTAATTTGTTTACCATTCTATGAATCTATACATAATGTACCTGGCTACAATTATGGCATCCGATACTGTAAGAATCTCCTGAAAGTTATCAAGGGCATCTTTGCCTGCTATCTTGGCTATAATGGAAACATCATAGCCACTGGCTTTGATAAAATCTTTCAGTTCTTTCACATTGCCTGCAGACCTAAAAAATAATTATTCATTAATAAATGTATATATCATTACCCAAGCAGTCAAGTCAAATTATTGGCACTTTGTGAAGAGTATTATTATACTTGATGAACGGAGTGGCCACGAAGTCTACCCCCTTTTCCACAGCGTGCAAGATGTCTGCTTTCTCTTTGTCAGAGAGAGAAGAGTAGCGGGAACCTGTGGCGAATCTGATTTAGATGTGGAAGTTGTGATTACAGGCCATCAGCATTTGAAATGCATGCACCACCTTTGATGAAGATGTCTTTGTATTCCTTTAAGATTCCAGTGTAGTCAATTGTGCATACTACTTCACGGCTTTCACTATTTACTTCCTTTTGACAAGAAACAAAAGAAGAGAACTCAATTCAAGCATATAAATCAACTTCACAAGGACCAGCTTACCTTTACAGTAAAGGAGAGGCTGCCATTGCACATGATGATCTTGTCTCCAGGATGAACCAACTTATGAAAGCGTTCATCAGAGACCCCAACTCTATATTTGTTTCCTGAATAGAATCATCAGGTGACATGAGCGCAATGTCTAACGAGTGAAAGAGTCTGACATCTTTGATACATTTTGTGTGAAATGGGTTACCCAGGGTATCTTTGCCAGAGACAAAGGTAAAAGTCTCTCCGGCCACGAGATGCACTGAGCTTCCCTTTTCTTTGAATGACCCAACATGCAACGAAACTCGTCCCTACAAGCGTTGTGGTATGATGAAGTTGAGAGAATGAAGTTCAGATGGATGCAACTTGTTTGGTATGGTTTTCAATTGCTTCTTTTCTTTCTCAAGGAGTGGATCTGACCAGAGACCTTTGTATCTAACAAGATGGCACATGGCTTCCTTAACTCTTTTGAAGCTGCTTTCACCTTGTTTACTAGCATCTCAAACCTCTGCATACGAATACATTGCATTCAGTTCACTTGTCTGTAATGGGCAAGCTTCTCCACTTTACCTCCAATGCCTTGGTATCAGCATCCAACTTAATTCTTGCAACGGACATGCCATTCTGGAGCATCTTCTTCAACAGATTCACATCTCCAGAGGCCTCTGTCACAGTGCAAATGATTTGAGTCTTTACTGCAAGCTGGCCTGCCGCTTCATGGGGGAGGAGGAGCATTAGTGGTACCACAGAACAGATCAACAAGCCAAAGCAGAACGAAAGTCATCAATGTTGTTGTTGTTTGCACCCACCTGGCAGTGGCGCAGACAAGGAGTCCCAGTCAAGACCAGCTGTAATGCTCATAGAGGAGTGGTCTTGTTATCTAACTAACTTGAAAGAAGAAGGAGAAGTGGTGTGTGTCGGGTGTCTTGTTGTGTTGTTACAACACTTCTCACGTAAGGATCTACAGATATGAAGACAAGCACACCAGTTGTGTGACTTGATCCAATCTAAGAAGGAATGAAATGGATCTCTGGCCTCGATCACAACCAAACCAAAGCGCCCTTCTGCATGTGGATGAAAACCCTCTGACGTGCCATCAAGAGTTCAACCAACCCTCTTCTGCACATCTTCATTCATTCTCGCCAGTGCTCACCAAGTTCATGCAAAGGCTCCAACAACACCAACAATGGTAATCTCTGGACACTTGAACAAGATGGATTACACTTGAAGCCAAGAATTGTGGAAAATGAATGTGGTAAGATGCAGAATGGGATGACCCAAAATTGCAATTGACTCCCCCATTTCTATGTATTCTGGATTGCCTAAACCAAGAACATGCTGCTTCTTGTCTGCCTGTTACCACCCTACCTGGGAAAAGAGACCTTGAAAAGAGAAGACCTTGTGGCTTGAGGATCAGACCCAAGGTTTCAACTTCGTTTCTTCTTCTTCGTCTTCTTCATGTGAACAAAATACAATTAATCAATATGTGTCGCTTGCAGATCCTTACAGAAGGTCAGTGATATCAAACGATTTAAGCGGCGTGCTTGTAGCTTCCTTCTTTCTCTTCTTGCTGGTTTCCTTTCGCTCTTCTTCTTCTTCTTCTTGTTCTTTTTCTTCTCGTCCTGCTCGTCGTTTTGGTTCTCTTCCACTGCCCTTCTCTCGTTTGCGCTTGTTGATGGATCCATTCATATCTAGCTCCCTCCTCAGCTTACCACGCACAAGCATAAGGATCTTTCCCAACTGATTCTCGCCAGAGCCATCTCCACCATCGCCCCAGTAGAAATCTGTGCAACAAGAAGTAAAATGGTCAACAATCTCGAACCTGTGGTTGGGGCCAATGTACAGCAGCAGACAATATACCAACGCGTGAGTTGTGTACAATCTCAGCTGTCTCTGTATTGAGCAAAGTCTGCCGAATGTCTTCATGTTGTATGAATTTGTTTAGTGTTGCTTCGTACCTATGAAATAGAAGAGAAAACGTTAAACACTAAATTCTGCAATTCTCTATTTGTTGAAGAGGGAGGAAGGAAGGGAATCATTTGTGATTTTTTAAGATCTTACATGATCTGATTCTTAACTTCGTCCCAATCACTGCGCACAGGATGGTCAGGATCCTCTCCAAGCTTCTTTGCTTTCAGTGGATCGCTCACTTTCCTGATAAGATCTTCCAATGGGAGACCTTACATCATCATCATCATTCATGATAATTAAAGACAGAAACAGAAATCCAGGATAATGTTATTAGCATGCCTATAATAGGGACTTAAAAGGAGACGCTCATCATTGTCATACCTTCAAACTTTTTGGCTTGAAAATAGTTTTCCTTTGTGGGTGAGTGAATATAATGGTTAGTATATATCGAAGAATCTTTCTCTGCTCTAAACCCTCTTCGCTCTATCACACTCCGTCGTGCATTTGTTGTAAAAGTGGAAGGTATAAGAGAGCGCTTTCATACTGCAGATGGCCACTTCTGGTCATCGACTTCAATTGGATGAGGAGACAGAGGAGAAAAGCAACCATGAGCCCCTCTTGATGAAGAGAACTTCACAGTGGTGGGCACTGAAGCAAACCAAAGCAACAGCAGAGATTAGATCACCATCCTCCAAATTTCCAGTGTGGAAAATACCTTTAGTTGCAGAGAATAACGACCTAGATGTGGCGGCTTTCCTTTTTTCCATTATTTTATCTAACTTATCCCTGCCATATTTCTTTGTCATAACTCTCTCCACTTGACTCCTCAGAAACAGCCTCATCGGTGGCCCCTTGGGGTTCATTGGATTGGTCTTCTCCATAAATTTTAGCATTTTAAGATCATCTTCTGTTGATCCATACTCTGGATTTCGTCACATAAGAGGGTAACTAAGCACCAACAAACAGTGCAAAGTGGTTTTTTGATTATTATTATTTTTAAGAGGGGATACCTCGCTTTGCAGCACTGGCACTGAGAGTTTCCAGTTCTGCGTGGGTTCTCTGGCAGGATTGGCAGGCAAAAATCCCCACAATGGAAATATAGCACTTGGTGGGTTTACTACATTTAGAGCAGGGAGACTTGCCTTCCTCTAATTTAGGCTCCGATTTCTTGGGCGAGCTGGATCCGAAAGCATAAATAGCTGGTACATAAATCAAACAAAGACAACAGACACTTACCTAAGGGACTTGCCAGCCAGCTTTCTTTTTAATCTTTCGCTTGCATTCATGGGAACAGAAAAATGGCTTGGTTTGAGACTCAGAAAAAATTAATTATTTTAATGAAATGTTTTTTCTTTGAATTAAATTAGAGGAATTATTTCATTTCCTGGAGAAATGATTGCGATTTGTGGAAAAGTCGGCCAATTGCAAATTGCAGATAAATTGCAATAAGAAAAGTGGACGAACTTCGAGCGACTCTTTGGTGGCTTTC